>JANHFK010001684.1:112114-122164 GCA_036250565.1 Sibynophis collaris
GGGATATGATTTAGTTCATACCTGAGTGGCCTAGTGCTTTTCCCTACTTTCTTCAATTTAAGTCTAAATTTTGCAACAAGAAGCTCATGATCTGAGCCACAGTCAGCTCCTGATCTTGTTTTACTGACTATATAGAGCTTCTCCATCTTTGGCTGCAGAGCACATAGTCAATCTGATTTCTGTGTTTACTGTCTGGTGATGTCCATGTGTAGAATCGTCTCTTGGGTTGTTGGAAAAGAGTGTTTGCTATGACCATTGTATTATCTTGACAGAATTCTATCAGCCTCTGCCCTTCTTCATTTTGTACTCCAAGACCAAACTTGCCTGTTACTCTGGTTATCTTTTGGCTTCCTACTTTAGCATTCCAATCCCCCATAATGATAAGGACATCATTTTTGGTGTTAATTCTATAAGATTCTGTAGGGCTTCATAGAACCAGTCAATTTCATCCTCTTCAGCACCACTGTGCTCTCCCAGGGCCCTGGTCTCAGCGCTGATTTGAGGGCATCCTCTGTGGACTGCTAAGAGCCCGAGGCTGATGGCGCCAAGCAGCCCACACCTTCCACTGCTTTGAGCTCGGAGCTGTAAGCCGCATCCATTCCTAGCTGCAGTTTACTCCTGAACACCGTTGGCCAGGAGAGATCCGGAGAAAGGCGAGGATGCAGCATGGTTGAGGGTGCCAGAGCCGGGTGCGGGCAGGCAAATTAGAAGCAGCTGCCAGCGATTCCCTCAGGTGAAGATGTTGAGAATGAGGAGGCTCGACCCCCCTCAGGAGCTGCGAATCACTCGCCATCCTTCTGACACCCACTGAGCCTCCTCCCACCACGAGCGCCTTTCTTCCTCCTCCTCGCCAGAAGCACTTGCACATCCAGCAGGAAGGGGGAGGCCGGCAACTGGCTGGGCCTGCTTAAATGGAGAGATTTCCCCACAAATTCGGCGAGGCATGGAGGTCTAGTTGGCCAATTCCTAGCTGTAATGGACTAGGGTTGATACCAGCCACTTTTCTCCATCGCAGTGCTTTCCGGATGCGGTTTACAGCTCCAAGCCTAAGCGGCAGAAGGTGAGGGCTGCCTTGAGTCTTCAAGTTTCAAACGACAAGAGATGTGTTACTTTTGGGTAGACTGCAGAATTGCTCTGCCCCCCCCTCCACCAGCTGGGTTTGAAACTTTAAACTTTTGGGTTTGAAAGATGATTCAAGATTGCAAAAATTATAACAGGTTTATTCCATAGTTTAAACTGTCTCAGTTTCGTTTAGATATCATATGCTTCACAGAGTTCAGGAGGTAAATGTTCATGCTACAATTTCCTACCAGATGAAAGTCTGAAAGTTTTGTCTGATGACATAGACACAGTTATTGCTACAATTTTAAGAAAACAAGGGACCTCCTTCCATTAAGTATACTTTAAAACTGGTACTGAGGAAAATGTGAATAGTGTGTCCTGGATGCTATTTGGCAAATATTACACAACTAGTATATAAGGAAGTATCTCACCAAATATACTGAAATGTCAGTGGTTTATCTCAACGTTTTGCTTGGACTAGCATACAAAGCTTCAATTATGGCCCAATAGGAAATATTAACCCACTTAAGTACTCCTTTATGTCATTCCTTTGCTCCTGCAAGGAAGATGTGATTTAGCTAAAAGGCAAGTGCTGGAAGAAATATCCATCTTGTTCAGTTCCAAGCTAAGAGAAAGACACTGGAAAGAGGGAGGCTGGTTGGAAAGATGATTTAATGATGAAGCAGAACCACATGGGTTCTGGTGCATCTGACAAAATGGAGAGTGAGGGATTTTAATACCTTCTTTGGGCTTTGCACTTGAACTTCCTGTTTCTGTGCAAGAATATTTTATTGGCTGTTGTGAGATTCCTATGTGGTGTTTGTCTGAGCTCCCTGAGTTTGTTGAAGTTTGGACTGCTCTGAGATGATTCAATGAAGAGGCTTGAGTTCTGAAATGGTGTTGGGCAATTCCTATTGTGGCTTAATGGCTTTGTCCTGTGTTGGATCCTGAATGAGGGCTAATCCTACCATTCTGCCTTTGTTTCAAAACATCCTGTCTTGAAAGGATTACTACATCTGCATTTCTAAAAGCTGGCCTCAGTATCTGCTGGGGGCAGGGAGATTGAGTCTGCTTTCTGTCTTTTAAGAGCATGTTTCTCCATTTTTCCTTTAGGGGAATATAATATCTTGCCTTTTAATATTTCCCAAAATATTCCATTCTTCTAGAAGGGGGGCTTCCCACACAAGGGAGCCATGGATTTTTACAGAGATATTTCGATCATCATGGATTCACCCAAAGCAGCAAAATCTACAAACAGCCAATTCTTCAAGGCCTATAATTACAGATTTCAGAGAGGTATAGTTAAGATCAACCTAATAAGAAAAAGTTGCAGGTAACTAAACCCTGTAACTGTGGGTGTAAAAAAATTATTACTGCTTAAGTACATTTTCAAATGAAGATGGGGAGATAGGTGCATATAGTATTTTTCAGTCCTATAAATAGCAGAGTCACATGTTGTTTTTCTGGGTTAATAAATGGTACAGATGTAAGCAAACCAGTTTAGCAGAATGCAATGCTATTGTTCCTTTCCCCCCTTTTCTTTAACAAAAAAGGACAGCAAGTGTTACCACTTCAGCAGCATTTCTCATAGTCTTGCAATATGAAGCTGGATTACAACTAGCCAGCAGTTTTTGGGGTTGATACTCCCAACCCACCTGGAACAATAGACCCTTAGAGCAGCAAGTTACACTGGTGAGTCTTGATTATAGCCAACCCTTTTAATAGCTCGGAATTAAACAATTAACTCGATCAGAAAACCCGTGAACGCTGCCTGACATCAACACCACTCCTATATCCACCAAACGAGAGGAAGAGGCCCTTTTTAGCTGTTCTCAGCTGGATCAAAACCCATCGCGCCGACTGTTCATTCATGCCGGGGGAAAAAGCAAGACCTCAGGTCAGTGTCTGGGTGCCTTTCTTCCTAACCAATCGGGCAGATGCGACGGCTATAGATGCCCGGAATCCCTCCTACCCATTTCGGACAAATGTGTTCCACCCAGAGCACCTAAGACGGTCCTCTTGGAGGAGACAGGGAGGAAGCAGCCGCGAGGAAATGCGACCGACCTACCTACCGAGTAAGCGCTCCCCATACTTAAACAAATGAAACACAAATTCGGAACATCATGGCCACCCGCGGATGGTAACGGGGCTCGCCAGGTGCAGTTGTCAGTGAATCGCTTTACTGCTTCTGCTGAGCCCTTACGTAGGTTGATGTCGAGAAGGGGGAGGAGGGGATGCTGATCGCTGTGCCGCCGCATGAAATTTCCGCCGACCATTCATTCATTCATAACGCGCTCTGCCACACTTTTCCTGGAAGGATTTTAATGTAGCCGTGGACCCTTACATCAGCGTGTGGTGCGACTGAGAAAATATTTACACACGTTCCGGTTCAGCACGTCCGGTAAAACCCAGCCTAATAGGAGCTCCCGGCGCCCGAGCGAGATATCTTACAGGAGCCGAAAGAAAAAAAGCGCAAGGCGGAGACGCAGCGGAAGCATTGCGGTTTAGTTTCTTGGCTGAGAGAAAGGCGTCGCTCGCCTTTACAGGTAGACTGGGTGGGCAAGTCAAGGGCTGTTCCCCACCTTGCTCTAGATACAGTTAGACTGAGTGGGCAAGTTAAGACCTGTTCCCCACCTTGCTCTAGACATGAGTCTAGACACAAGAAAGCTTGGGGGCTGCCGGGGCACATGGTTCGAAAGGCGGCTTAAGAGTGCCGGGCCTTTTTTCTCCAGCCGCCTAGCGAAGCTGGCGGTGATGCCTTGCCCCAGACAACCTTGCTTGAGGAGAAAGCCGCGTGGCGGGCAAGCAATATTCGCACTCCTAATACGCAAGTTGGCCTCGTCTCATCCGAGTACTGTGGTGGTTTCACTACACTTTCAGAGGGGCGAACCATGTTTTAATTTTTCTCCCTTGCTTCCTCCATTATTTAAAAGAAAAAGCATTGTGGGTGAATGACGACTTTCCGTTTGAGAGAGAGAAATATCCTGTAGAAAAATTCGTGACATAATTAAGAGGAACAGTTTAGGGTAGGAGTCGAGCGGTGCTTCTGTGTAGAGCTTTTAATATATCTTGGAAAAACAGATGAAACTCCCAGCCTTGCAGCGTTTGGAGGCGGGGAGAAGAGGGAGCGCAGGATGAAATTCTTTGTCCTCTTTACAAGAATTCTACTTGAAATGCCTCTGTCCTGCGAAGTGTCTCTTTCTTTTAAAAAATTTGCCTTACTGTATTCTGGGTGCCTTAATGAAGTTAGTGCAGCCTTTAATTAAAAGACAAAGAAACAATCTATTGACTAAAAACCGCATGCATTTTGAATGTGAATTTCTTTATTCATTTAAGCTTCGTTCTAACCTTGGCCAAATCCATTCCAAGGAATCGTGTCCTGCTGAAATCTGATTTAAAAAAAAAAATTAAACCCAATGCCTTTTTGTCTTTTTTAAAGCCCTGTCTATTGAAATATAACTGATGCTTTACAGATTCTGTAAAGTTTTTTTCCCAATTTAGGTATTGGTTAACAGAAATGACATTTATTTCTTGTTCTTTTCCCTCAAATTACTTCACAGGGAGTTGTGGTATGCTAGGAATGCAGGCCTAGCCCCAGCATGCATAAGACTTAGCATCTTTTCTTATCTTTGTTTCAGGAAGAATCTATTTTTTTATTTCATGATTTTTACACTGTATTTCAGAACATTTGTTTCGTTTGTGTGCAAAGCAGGATTAGGACATGTTGGTTTCATTTATTGCCGTCAGATTATAAGGAAAAAGGAAATTGCACATGAAAATTATTAATAGCACAATCAACATGACCTTTATATCTAATGTATATATAGACCGTTTAATCAGGCCAGATATTATTAGATTTTCCTCTGCCCCATTTTGTGTTATTTCAACTTTTTTCATGTTTCAGCTTACTCTTTATTTTGCCATTGCCTTTAATTGGACTGAAATGTAAATTACCCTTGTGGATGGTAGTTGCATTTTGCTTTTTGATAAAACATTTTGCTTTTTGATAAAGTGTTTTTGAAATACAGGAATATTTTGAGCTTCAACAAGTTTGCTTGTTGAAGTTATTTTTAAGGTACATGCTGTGCATGTGTGCATAAAGACTGGGACATTCAGCCAACCTTGAATTATTATAATTAGTTAAGGCATTTTCATCTGCTTGAGGTAATAACATAAGGAACTTGAACAATGTACTAATTGTCTTGGCAAGTGTGGGATTTGGTTGATTTTTTTTTTAAAGCCAGAGGCAGATCTGGATTAGTTCAAGGAAATGTTTGATTTGAAGATTAGATTAAGAAACTGGAGGAAAAAATACTCGGAAGGCAGTGAGAAACCACTTCCATTATTTATGTTGCCAGTAAAGTAATATGGATATGTAGGCATTAAGAATCAAATTCAAATTTATGGAAGACTTTATTGTAACATGGGAATCCTTGTAGTTACTTATTTTTAAGTGAAAACATAGCTTCAGATCAGATTCAAAATTCAATAATATTTAAGGTGTCATTTTCTCAGACTGCTTTCCCACCTAGTAAGGTATATTAATAACACCAGTCCACTTTATCTGGTTATTGTAAAGATTTTAGGGGAAAGTACATGTGACTTTACAATTGAAAATGATTCCAATTGGGAAAATGGGAAATTTGCATTGGAGATAGAAATTTAATGCTTGTCCTCCCCACCTGCCAGTCTTTTCTGCTTTGAGGCCCCAACTTTTCTGTTCACAAATACAGGCTTGGAAGTAGTCATTTACTCATACCGTGTTTACTCTGAAATATAAATATGTAACGACGCAGTATGTAGGATAGCAAGAGTATTTCTTCTCCACTTTTTGTTAAATTGTTTAATCACCTATCTTTATTGCTGTCTGACATTGAAAACTGATCTTGACTGGGTATCTATTATTACAATGTCGAAAGGGTTATAACAAATTTAATAAAATAAATAAATTTTACTTTTCTCATAACTTCCTGGAGCTGAACTAAGACATGTTATCTAAACCACCAAAACAGAATTCCTCAAACTTTTCAAAGTTTGAAACCTCTTTCTAAGTTTCCAGCCCAAGAAATTCATTATTTTTTTTGAGAAAAACCCCTATAAGAATACCTTGCACTTTTAAGAAAAATGATGATTAATTTATGTAAAAAAGAAGAGTTTCTCTGAGTGCAGCTCTAATATAATATATATAATATATAATCTAATGGATCAAACAATGATGTAAGATAAAGAAGAATTGGATTGGATTGGAGGAACCCCTGAACTGGTGCTGTGTGGTGGGAATCACGTCCAGAGGCCAACGAGCTGTGCGTTGAAGACCAGCTGGCGGGAGGAGATGCAGGGCAATCCCACAGTCTACCCAAAAGTAACACATCTATTGTCACTTGAAATTTGAAGTCTCAAGGCAACCCTCACCTCCCGCTGCTCAGGCTCGGAGAGAAGAAGCTGGGGTCAACTCTAGCTTTGCTGTCCATTGCAGCTAAGAATCGGCCAGCTGGACCTCCATAGACACTTCTCCATTAAAGCAGTCCCACCCAGTCACTGGCCTCCCCCTTCCCACTGGGTGTGCAAGTGCTTCTGGCGGGGAGGAGGAAAGGAGGTGCTTGCAGTGGGACGAGGCTCGGCGGGTGTCAGAGGGGCGTCGAGCACTTCGTGGCTTCTGAGGGGGGTCGAGGCTCCCAGCTCTCAACATCTTTGCCTGAGGGCATCACTGGCCATTGCTTCCTGTGGCTCACGAGGTCCGTTCTCTCCCTGCTACTGCTCATTCTTGATGCATGGAGGCAGGAGGCAGCAGCAGCGACCATGACACGGGTTTAGTTCGCTGCCAGTGCACTCCAGGTGGCAAGCAGCCAAGCAAGCAAGCCAGCGATTACTGGCTACCTCTAATCTGCCTGCCCGCACCCAGTCCGGCACCCTCAACTGTGCTGCACCCTCACCTTTCTCCCCTCCTCTCCCAGCCAATGGTGCTTGCAAGTAAACTGCAGCTAGTAATGAATGTGGATTACAGCTCAGAGCTCAAAACAGCAGGAGCATGGGCTGCCTTGGCACCACCAGCCTTGGGCTCTTAACAGTCCTGCTGAGGATGCCCTTGAATCAGCGCCGAGACCGGGGCCTCAGGAAGGCGTGGGCGAAGACTTTCTGCCTTGTAGAAGCAGAGATGGGCGGGAGGCCTGAAAGAACACAGCGCCTGAGCACAGCGCTCTCCTGAAGGCTAGCCACCTTCCCCTCCACCTCGGGCCTGCATCTAGCCCATAACTGGGGGACGCGCCACTTCTGGGCTAGTCAGCTGGTGATCTCCCACACACTCCCTTTGTAGGCCAGGCTGACTCCGGGAAACACCCTGGAAGGGCTCTGATGCTGCGATCTCCCGCACGCTCCGCTCATAGACCAGGCCAGCTTTTGGAAACAGCTGGGAAGGCCTCTGATGCCACGATATCACACGTGCTCCCCTTGCAGGCCAGGCTGGCTTCAGGAAACACAGCAAGGGCTCTGATGCCACAATCTCCCACATATTCCCCTTGCACACGTGCCATAGGTGACCCTATACATTCTTAGGAACTTTAGGATGCACTCTGTTGTGGCATAGTACTCATACGTACTTTAAACAGCCAAAATACTTCTAATGTGTTTCATTCAAAGGCTTTTTTTCAGAGGAAGGAACATTTAATCAAATCTTTGAATAATTATGATCAGTCAATACATTGTCTTAAGCAGTTTTAAAGTAGAGTGCATTTAAATCAATTTACATTTTTTCTGTTATGATTCCTGGGATTTGCCTAAAGTGAAGTTATAGCGAGTGAGAAAGGTCAGAAGAATTTAATGATTCCTAATAATTTACTAAGTTAATTCAAGAAAACTAGAGTTTCCTAATATCTTCAGAGGAATTATTCCTCCTTCAAATTACAGAGATATTGATTGTAGTAAGTTAGTAAACTTTTATGTTCTGTAATTTAGTGGTAAAGCATCTACAACATAATGTACCAGTAGCCAAGCTAGATTTATTGAACATGTACAGGTGGAAGAACAAGATATTTGTAATAACAAACTTTGTTCCTGATTTCCATATGTTCATATATCATGTCTGGTCATGTGAACATGGTTTCATTAAAAAAGAAGACAATCAGATATATGAGCAAAGCAAGAAAGGAAATCCTTTCTGAAAATAACCTGAAACAGGTATTCCTCAACTTACAACAGTTCATTTAGTGACCGCCCAAAGTTGCAACGGCACTGAAAAAATGACATGATCATTTTTCACACTTGCAATTGGCTTATATTTATGATGGTTGCAGTGTCCCGATGTCATGTGATCATCTTTTGTGATCTTCTGACAAACAAAGTCAGTGGCGAATCGAAATTCACTTAACAATCTTATTATTAATTTAACTAAAGTGATTCACTTAACTAATGTGGCAAGAGGTCATAAAATGGAGCAGATTCATTTAAGAAATGTCTTGGTTAACATAAATTTTGGGCTCGTTGTAAGTCGAGGCCTATCTGCATATGGTTTATAATGTAAACATGCAATTTTAATTTAGGGTAAACTTAATTTGGGTGACTTAATTACAAAGAAAAAAGATGGCAAAAGTAACAATTGGACACCTCCAATGATCTAGAAGCCGTTCCCATTGATCCATATTTCTTCAGAACAATTTCATATACTGATTGGATTCACATGATTTTAAGCTATCTTGTTCTTGTTTGAATTAGTATAACGTGAAACATATACTGGTTTATAAACCATGGTTTCGATTTATTGTCATTTGTGTACAAACCATAGGTAAAAAGTGTTTGTAATATAGGCTTCTCATATGTGTCCTTGTTTAATTCCAACACTTTAAACACATTTCAGGATTAAATACTGCAAAAATAAATTTTAGAACAAATTTCCTGATTTCAACGACTATTTTACATAATTTTTTTTAAAGAAGTGACAACTTGGCATAAAAAGATACCTGAGTACAAAGCCTATCATATCTTCTGTCCTATTTCTATTTCTAAAGTTACCTTTAACTGTTACTTCAAATTTTTCAATTGCTCAGTAATTTCTTCTTGTTTTCAAGATAGCTTTTCTGTCTTCTAAAGTTTCACTGCAGCCTACCAAGAAAGTATTTTTCCTGTTAAAGAAAAAGCCTATCTGAAAAACGAAAACAATAAAAAATGTATAGAGATATGATGAATGTACTTTTTAGTGAAACTCCCTTAAGCTCGGGAATGAAAATATGGTATTGCCCAGTTTAAACCAATCTACGCCATTATATAAAAGAAACACTTTAAGAAATATTCTGTGTTTGAAAACATCAAGACATATTTAACGAGCTATGAATGCAGAATTGATCCCAGTCTCTCAACAAAATATTCTGAAGCAAAAACTAGCATCCTTTAAAACAAGTTGAAAGCAAGCCAAATTGTACAAAAAAAGAGTGTCTGTGTATATTTTAATAAAGTATACAAAACCACAAATAATGTTCCCAAGTTGTTTTGGCTGAGTTAACACATTGTATTGAGCTATAGTTTGCATTAAATATGATTGATTGAACAAACCAGTGGGTGTATTTACATATTGTAGTAAATTGTAATGTGAGTAATTTGATTTTGGCTTAATATATTATATAAATCCAGTTATTGTTCTTATAAACAAAGGTTTATGGCTAGGTTATGGTAGGAACTTGACAGTTGTAGCTTATTTAAACAATGCTTAGTTGAACAATCCATAGCTTAATGCAATTCAGTGTTGCTTGGATTAATTATTGCTTAGATTTGCTTCCTAACACCTCTTGCTCTTTGGTATGGTTGAGTGCAATGCAATTGCATTGGGAGCCATGGGTGTCCTACAGGGGTGAAATCTGACAGATTCGGACCGGTTCGGGTAAACCGGTAGGGACTATTTGAATCAGTTATTCTCAGCGAAGGAGGGACCAGCAGCCAGGCATGGGTAGAATTCCTCTGTCTGTTAGGAACGAGTCTGCTAATTGGAAGCTCCTCCTCTTC
>JANHFK010001687.1:30887-41433 GCA_036250565.1 Sibynophis collaris
TTCTCCTTAGTTCTAGGTTGCTTCTCTCCTTGATTAGTTTCCACCCATTGCTTCTTATCCTGCCTTCAGGTGCTTTGCAGAATAGCTTGACTCCCTGTTCTTTGTGGAAATCCTTGAGATATTGGAACACTGCTATCATGTCACCCCCAGTCCTTCTTTTCACTAGATTAGACATACCCAATTCCAGCAACTGTTCTTTATATATTTCAGCCTCCAGTCCCCTAATCATCTTTGTTCCTCTTTTCTGTATTCTTTCTAGAGTCTCGACATCTTTTTTACATCGTGGTGACCAAAACTGAATGCAGTATTCCAAAAGTGGCCTTATCAAGTCATTATAAAGTGCTATTAACTCTTCATGTGATCTTGATTCTATCTCTCTGTTTATGCAGCCTTGAAATATATTTTCAAGAGAAACAAAAACTGTATGTGGAGCAATTTGTATAAATTACATGCAAATCAGATTGCTCTAACATACGGTACATGTGTGTATGAAGCAAAATACTTGAATGATTGAAAAAACAAATGGTACACTGCTGGACATTTTAAAAAAAATCAACTTACCTACAATACAGCAATGGTGGTTACAAAAGAGCTGGATATTGAAATTAGAAAGCCAAAAGCAAAAGCATTTTTAACCCCAAAGTGGAAGATCAGACTGGAGGCCAAGGTAAAGAAATTAAAACCACATGCAAGTAATTTAAAGAACATGAAAAAGCAAAACTTGAAGAATGTAAGGATCAAGACAAGCCTAATAAAAAAAATAATTGGCTTAGCACTGGAAAAACTGAAGATGTTTTGGCCATCATAAAGCAACAAATAACAGCAATTGCAGGAAAAATTGAATGCTATGAGACACACATCATCCAATTTAAGCAAAATCAACTATTTCAATCAGGCCGGAGACTGATTCTATCAAAGTATAAATGGCAATAGAAATTCTGAAAATGAAAAACCAAACCAAACCCAAAAAAATTGAATGGTGAAAATAGCATCAAAGCCATCGATACCCCAGCTGTATCTGCAATAAAATACATTGCTAGAATGATTAACTGGACACAAGCTGAACTGGACAGTTTGGATCAAAAATAAGAAAGCTCACAATTATTCACTATACATTACATTCCTATAGCACTACTGATATGTGCAAGCCAGCCAAGAACAGGTATTATGCAAGTTAAAAATTATAAACGAGTGTATAGGAAACAAAATAATTTGATGACTATCAAAATAGTGTAATAAAAACAAAAACAGAATGCTGGCAAGGAAAATCATGATAAATTTCCACAAAAGATTGAAGAAAGGGGATGAAGATAAAACCTGGCAATGGTTTACAAGAAACGGAAGGCTTGATTTTGGTTGCTCAAAAGAAGCTATTTGAACCAATGCAATCAAGACCAGAATTTTACAACAAAGGGGTCTCTTTCAGATGGCTGATACCGGAGGGTTTGCTTATCCACTGGAAAGGTGAAAAAATAAAAATTACAAACCAGACAGAGGCCGAGGCCTTTATTAAACTAAATAAAACCTTTCTGGAGGAGGAAGAACAGTTGCTAGGGGCGGTTGGAGGGAGTGATTCTTCAGGAGACATAGGAGGGGCCACTGCACCTCGAGACGAAGATGTGGGGGCAATGCTAATGAAACTCAGATCACATGAGAAGAAATAAAAAAGAAGACATGAAGTGGTATTAGTTTAAACATGAAAGGTTGCTGATAAATTTGAATTATATTATGAAACTTATTTTAACTGTGCAGATGCCTATGTTTGTTATAACCTGTATTATGATATTCAGAACGTAATATCTCTGTAATCCGGTTTCTCTCTTTTTTTGTAAAAAAATTGCTTAACATTTCCCATTACTTTTTCCCAAAAACCAATAAAACTTTGAAACAAAAAAAAACAAAAAACAATTCTCCTGTCAGTCAAGCATTTTGATAAGTTAGTGCAGTAATTGATCTGAAATGGGTGTAAGTAAACTATGTCAGTCTTGAGTAGTTCGCTGCTTACTTAAATATTTTAGCCAGAGAAGAAGGTTTGTTATTACACAATAGCATAATACAGAATGCCTTCTTTAATAATTTTTCCACAAACTACTACCTTCAAGACGGATAAGACTGTTCCCTCTCTTAATTAACTTTTCGACTGTTAGAAAATATGGATAATGTTCATTTTTCTCTCTATTTTGTCAATATCAGAAGACAGAATAATACTTAATATATCTGGGAATTAGAATCTGATCAACTGTTTTACATTAGTAGGAAATACATGGCAAAATGTATGCAAAATTTCTTTTCAAAATATATTTGGATTATACAAACTAGCAAACTATTTGTAAGAGGTTATTGTCAGTAACCTTGCTACAACATAATATTATATTGCAAATAGTATATAACCTCAACAGCCTTAAAGTATGTGTATTGGCATTTTAGGTTTAGTCTATGCCTTAGTTTCCTATTCAAGGTACTATTCAAGCTTTGTTTTAAAACATAAAACATAGATTAAAAGGACTAATATCTGTATATTGTTTTGTAATTTTCCAGGTTGCCAAGCTTTTAAATACTGATGTGTATATAATACATAAAGAAATGATAGCCCTATTGCAGGATGAATCAGTAGAGGTAATGACCTATTTGCTGTTTATATTTGATAATTCACAATTATTCCAAATTATATTTATTAAAGGAAGAAATTCTTGATATCTCAAAACATAGAATGAATCATAGCTGTTTGTCTCATGATCCTAGACATAAAGGACAGAGAATGATGTCACTGTTAAGTCATCTGAAAGTGATAAGGGGTAACTCTTACAACACTTTCCCAGGAAAAATAGAAAATGTCTAAAGTTGAATTTGCAAAAGAAATCACTCTTCAAAGACATATATAACAGTTTGATCTCACTCCAGTTTGTTATGTCTTAGGTTCAATTAGTATGATTAGTGCTAAGAAAGATTCTCTTTAGTATGATAGGTTCAGTTTTGCTGCAGAAATTATATTGTTAAATCAGAATGTATGGGGTGAGACAATAGAAGACAAAGTTATGCAAGGAAGGCATTCAGACTAGGAAATAGACTGGGAATATTCTGACTAGGAAAACAAAAAGAAAGTAATTTCTAATATTTTTTAAATGCTGAAAAGCAGAACAACTATATTAGAGTACTATAGTATTTCCTCTTAAACTTATCTTCCCTGATGAATATTGCAGAAGTGTGGCTTAAATCAGAAAGGGATTAGTTGAAGCACTGAATAGATAAGTCACTCTGTGTTTATGCAACTATGTTTCATGGATGGAAGATTATCCGCCAGTTTTAAGTGGGAATCTATGGCAAATAAAGACTCTGACTAGTGGTGATTGATAAGCTGGTCCAATACTTGGAACTGTATGCCACTGCTGCGAGGCGTTTTAGAAATGAACTGACACCTAAACTCATATGATAGTACATGAAACATCTCCACCGCTTCCTGGTATTTTACAGATAAGAATGGGTATTTCTGCAGCAATGGATGGTTCCAAATACCCTTTTTCAATCCTGTATGGAAGCAGACCAGGCCAAGAAATAGGCTTCATGGAAGACTAAGAAATAATTTTGTTTCAATTGGCTATAGTACCATGTTTGTGCTTCCCCTCCTCCCTTTTTTTATATTCATGTAATCTAGGAGAGTGTCTGTCTGAGTTGTTTTCATGGTCCTCTTCTATCATTTGGACTCAAGCAATAGTTTCTTTTTTATTGCTTTGTTAACTGATCTGCTCTCTCTCCATCAAATTCATACGCTTTGCTGTTTGCACCCTGCTTCTTCATATGACATTAACGTTGCCTTCTGCAGGCTGTTAGATCAGGATACTTTCCTCTGTCTGCAGTTCTGCACTCAAATCAGCTAGTTAGGTAGATAGGTTTTGGAAATGTAAGTAATACATCGTCTTTTAATTAGGTGATAGATGCATTAATAAATCACCTTCCTGAAATTCTCGAACTTCTGTCTACTGGAGGAGAAAACAGTGGATCAGAAAACAAGGTAAAATCGATGACTCTGCCAGCAGAATCATATTTTAAACAACAAGAAAGTCCAGTATTTATTTATTAAAATATGTCACCCATCTTGCCAAGGTGACTTTAGATGACGTACAATCAATCAGGAAAAATGCCAATATAAAATATCAACATAAATGTTTAGAGACATTAAATTAGAATTAAATGGTGAGGAAGCATTCAAGACATGCTCAGGGTAGAGATGGGGTCTTATCCAGGGGTGAAATCTACTTACCTTCCCTACCGGTTCGGAAGTGTGTGCTCCACGTGTGAGAGCGCATGTGCCATCATCACGTCTGATTTTTGACTCTCTGCACATGCACAGAAGGCTTTGTGCTTGCACAGAGGGTTAAAAACTAGGAAGTAATGATGTCTGGACGGGTGGGGGGAGCCTCGCCCCGCCGCTGCTATCAGTTTGCTGAACCATACACCGCCGCCGTCGCTACCAGTATGGTTGAGCCTGACAGAACCAGAAGGATTTCATCACTGGTTTTACCTAATCTTATTTTGTAATCTTAGTCTTATTGAAGTACTATCATTTTTCTTACTCTGAAAGTTGTTACTATTCTGCTTTCATTTGTGAGGCTGTGATTAGGTTAATGCAGAGGGAGAGTAAACATGATTGAGTACCCTACTTTCAATGTTGTGGGGAAAGCTTTGATAATCTGTATGTCCCCCAGGACAGGTCTTCTTAATATCCTTGGGGGATTAGAGTAAACAAAATATAATTTAGAACTTCGGAAGGGACAGAAGTAAACAAGAGAAGTAATCCCAAGCGCTAATAGTTTTTTATTGATACTCCCTTGATAATTATAAATAAATGTATGATGAACTAGAAAAAGCTATACAGCAAAATCTGAATGAACTAGTTCCTGTGGTTTTGAGGCTCTGGTATTCTGCAGATAGTAATAGTGACCGAAAACCCCAGTTTACAGTTTAGGATCAGTAACTCACAAATTAGTTAAATCAAAGTTTGGCTTTATGCATTTTATGTAAGTTTCAAAGATAATTTAAAAACTTTGATACAGAATTCAGTGATGTGGATATTGGAGTGGTTGAGAACTTGTATCACAACCATGTTGTATTTTTTGTGATTCTGATTTAATATGTGTGATACATTTTAGGCTAATTATACCGAAAAATGTTTTTCCCCTTTCAGCTTTTAAATTTTCCAGAGTTAATTCCAGCACTAACAAGAGCTGAACAAAGGGCAGCAACCTCTTTAAAATGGAGGACGCATGAAAAGCTACTACAAAAGTATGCCTGCTTGCCTCATATCATCTCAAGTGATCAGATTTATTACCGCTTTTTGCACAGAATGCTGACAATCATTATGACAAATGTGAGTTCTCAGTGATCCTTCTCTCTGTATTTCTTTCTAAAATATATGACATTGTCTTAAAACATTTTCCAAGAGATTAAAATATATACATTGCTATTGAAATAAATCTAAGTTGTGACAAATATATCAGCAACAAAAAAACAAGAACTCTTTAGTTTAATTTGTATTTTAATGAAAAGCCAGTGTTGCTTAAATTGAATACCTTTAGCCTGTTTTGCTTTGCATGTTTTCCATGTGATACTTCCAAATAAGTCAGGATTGCAAATTCCAAAATTGAAACTTAATTATGAAAAACAGTATGAACCTTTTACATTCTAACCATATTTGTATGTAGAATTGGATTTCTTTACTTGGGACAAAAAAGAATTTTGGGAGGTTGTCCTGTTTTTTCTGGACTATAGATATCCCCATTTCCAAGTTTAGAAACTTGGAAAATCATGGAAAAAATGATACTTCAGTTGAAAAAATATGTATGTGGCTTCTGTAACAGTTGGCTTCTGATTGCAATTCAAGATGTTCACTGTAACCTTTAAAGAGCTTTATAATTCAGGACCTGGATATCTACAGGACCACCTTCTTCTAATAAATCTGCCCACCTGGTAAGATTAAGTAGAGTAGGGTTTCTTCATGTTGCCTGTCTCAGGGACTGTCAGTTGTGGGTTCTGCAGAAGCAGACTTGCTTGATTGCTCCCACTTGTCATTTGGCATTTCCCACAACTTTTTTATGGTCCCTTTCTTTTTAATATTCAAATGGTTTATTAAGGCAGCTGTTCAAGTAGGCCCCGGAGTCTGAAAGATTTCTTTGTCTCTCTAGTAGTGGAAATAATCCTAATCAATGAATTTTACTCCCATGATTATGTACATCCAATTTTATTGATTACATTTTGTATTATCTGTATTTTAGCTTCATTTTTATCCCAAATTACAGAGGGGAAATATGTACTTACAGTCAATTCTGCTTGCCGTAGTGTATAAACCCAGTTAAATAAATCATAAGAAAGCAAACAAATTTCTGCCCTGAAACGTAATAGATGCTTCTTATTGAGCTTGAATTTATTTATTTTTAACTACTGAAAAATCCAATTGATTTTACAAAATTAAATATAAAAATGTCAGCTGTTCCATGTATATAGAATATCATCTAAACTCTAATAATTGTCACAGGGTGGCAAAACAAAGCCAAAAAAATCCCTTTCAAATTTGCATCTAAATATAGTGATTTAAAAAGAAGCCACATCAAGACATAAAATACATACATCTCCTTTTACTGCTTGCTGCATATTCCAGATTCACAAACTCACATATAGTTTGCTTATCTACAAATAATGTCATTTCAATAACAAATAAAATATACTGACTTTTGCATATGTAAAATGTGCTCCCCCCATCACTACCCCATAACCTGGTTTAGATATCCATTAGCAGATTAAACACATACTTGTTTTCCCCTCTCCTGGGATGATTTTCCTGTAGGAAAAATTAAGTAATCTTAGAATGTGTTTGCTGGTGAAAGATACAAAGCAAGCACCAAAAGATAATATTTTCAATACAACTAGACTAGCTGTTAAATGATTTGTTAATTAATAGTCTAGCTTCATACCATGTTCATACTTCAAATTTTGAAGATGACCAGCCTTAAGTTGAATTTATCTCAGCCTCATTTCTGCAACATTTTATTGATGCTTTATTATTTTGTCTTTTTACCTTTTAAATAATTATTTCCTCATCAATGAACAAATTGTGTGCTTTATTACTTATATATATTGTAGAATGAAATATATTTTTCCTTTCTTGAAGAATGTCCTACCTGTCCAAAGAGCAGCTGCTCGAACACTGTGTATATACCTACGATATAATCGTAAGCAAGAACAGAGATATGAGGTCATCCAGAAATTGATTGAACGTAAGTCTTGATTCCTCTTTATCATGAGGAAGTTAATGGAATTTTAGTGAAAACCAAGGCTACTATGTTTAAGAGGGGAAGGCTGTTGTGGTTGAGAGAGGAAGGCCCCCATTTTTACCATAGAATAGATGTTTTCCACGATAAAGAATTCAGCTGCTTTAGCTTTAAATATTTGTATGCAAGTTTACCATGACAACTCATATTCAGGTGCTTCATAATAATCTTTTAAAAGTTTATATGATGCAGCACCATTTTCAGAATGCCAATAAGAATGTCACATTTAAATACAAATATTTAACAGCTGTTCTGTAGGGTAGAGAGCATAGGCAGAAAGCAATTTGAATGCTAATGTGGGGAGCTGCTCCAGTAGCAGTGCCCTACCAAGAGATAGCCATCCTATATGACTTCTGGTGGACTTTTCTGCTTTGTAGCTGTACAATTTAGAGCATTATAAAAATTACCTAAAGCATATTTTATAATTACTCGAATGAACTGGTTAAAAACCATTGCATTATATTTGAGAATATTAACAAGTATTTTGGGAATAGTTAAGCACTGGATTTCTGTTCATTTCTTCTATCAAAATAATAACCTATCAGTGGTATTTTTTTTTCCTCTAGAACTGGGCCAAGGAAAAAGCTATTGGAACAGATTACGTTTTTTAGATACCTGTGAATTCATCATAGAACTCTTTTCCAAATCATTTTTCTGTGAATACTTCTTTCTTCCTGTGCTTGAACTTACACATGATCCAGTAGCAAATGTGAGGTACTGTACAAGTTATACTAAATTAATAAAACACTTTGATTTATTCAGATTGCTTTGTATTGCCATTTAATGCAGGTTGCCCTCGTTTCTGGAATGGAATTCATATATTAAAACTCTGAAGATTTGTATCTCATTTTTATATATATATTAATATTTTAATATATATTTAATTTCTGAATTTGGTGCCTTTATCAGCATGAAGAAGAAACTGAGCTGGAACATGACTAAAGAAGACGTTTATAGAGAGATGAATGGATTTATTTTTAGTAATGTTAATTGGAAAGCATTATAAAGCTATCCCGGCTTTGCTTCCTTAATTTTTTTAATGTTAAGAACACAGAAGAAGCTATGAGAAAATATGAGAATTGAAAGATAAAGACAATTGTATCTAAATTACCCATAAAATGGTGGGTTTGTGGCAGAGCAATTATTCAACTGGAAATCTTTTGTAATAGTTTCCATGAAATTCTCTGGAATAAAATAAAAACATTGTAATTAACAAAAGTATTGGGACAAGAGCTAAGCTTGTTATTGCACAGTAGCCTTAGGTTTTTGAATACAAATATTAAATTTCTCCAGTTGACAAGAGTGCCTGTGATTTGAAAGAGGAAAAAGCTTCATTTAGAGACACATACCTTGTTTCCCCCAAAATAAGAACTCCCCTGATAATAAGCCCAATTGGGCTTTTAAGCTCATGGCAATAAGGCCAAGCGCTTATTTCAGGGTTCAAAAAAATATAAGACAGGGTCTTATTTTCAGTGAAACTCGGTAGGTAGATGACAGACAGACAGACAGACACAATTGGGAATTTGCATGTCCAATATAATAAACAAGGACAAGATGCCAGACTTCATTGCCATATGTTCTCTCTTCAGACATGAAGTGGATGAGCTGGATGACTTAGATTAGTCTTCCATACACAAAGTCATCCCCCAAAGAATAAATTATACAACCAGATACATGTTGTGTTACCTAAATGTAAAAAGGAGCCAATTAGAGATATGTGCCTGTTTTTCAAACTTCCCTCTTCAGCTTCTTTCAGAGCAAATTGGGGAGATGACAAGAGTTAGCTCTAATTCACTCAAACTGAAACCAGATTTGATGTATTAAATTAGCAATAAAAGCAACAGCTGTTAATTCTGATTTATGGCGAGAGAAACTGAAGAGCCTTTGGCACAGACAAGAGAAGGTCCTTAAATAAGGTTCTCCTGGTGATGAATTTAGAAAAGGCTTTCCAGTCTGCATTTAGCTGTTATTTTTTATGCTGTATCAATGAAAAGCGTCAGGGCAACAACATGTCTCCAAGTGTCTGGATGTAGGTTAAAAAATTAATTGTGGAGGATCCACTTTAAGGAGCACTAGACGCTGCCCAAACAATGAACAGAAAAGGATTTGGTGAGCATTTACCCAGTGCGCTATCAATATTTATTCTTTGGCTCCAAGTGTAATCTGTTTCACTATTTGTATTCTCATCATCAAATCAGCAACTGTGAGAAGGATCTTGGAGTCCTGGTGGACAACCACTTATGTATGAGCCAGCAGTGTGTTACAGCTGCCAAAAAAGCCAATGCAGTCCTCACCGGAATCAAAAGAAGGATTGTATCAAGATCATGTGAAGTGTTAATAATTTAACCCTGGAATTTTGGTACTAACATATCTGGAAGATGTCAGAGGAATATTATCCTTTGTTGATAGTCCACAACACCCCAAATATTAAAAAATGAAGGGCATCCCCAGACCATGAAAGGTGCTCACATCCAATCTACTGAAGTTGCTGAAAAGGCCCAACATGGAAAGAAGCATTGAGGCAGGGACTGGTGTCGGTCTTCCAAGATGCACATGCATGTTCACCACAACTCTTGTGATGCATCATGCCCTCAGCAAAGCAACAATTGTATGTAAATGGTGTGATGTCATCGTAATGAATTGTGATGCATTTCAGTACTTCAAGCAATGACTTCTTAGGCACTTTAAAGCTACATTAGCTTATAGATTCACAGACTCTAGGCTGCACAAAAGAAAAATTACCCTCTCTTGAGAATACAACGTTTGTACTTGTTATTATGATAAACTAAAGCGTCTTTCAAAGATTTCAGCTTAAACATAAAGCCTCACCACTATAGTCTGCAACCTCTGCTTATTTTATCAGGTTTGTTATTTTGAATGACTCCATCTGTTTTCCTCATTACGTCTCTGTAGCATCTATTTAATGAGTCCATCCATTTCCCTTTGAAAGGAATTGACTACCCTACAATTGATTTTGCCTCTTGGCACTTACTGAAACCAAAGTGAATCTTTAGGGGTGGGGGAGAGTCTAAACTTCATATTGAACTACGAGGGGGGTCTGGGAGTGGAAAGAAAGCTACACTAGGAACACCAAATAATTAGGGATTAGGGCCACTGCCACTGAATAACTTTTTAGAAACAGAAGGAAGTTCAGCTGGTGGGTGGGTATTATAATGCTTAGCTTTGTAACGATGCATTTAGGAAAGAATTTTTTTAACTACAGA
>JANHFK010001687.1:41533-52676 GCA_036250565.1 Sibynophis collaris
GTGGGCACGCTCAAGCACAACGACCCCATGCTCCCCCTGCTTTTGGCACTCGATGGCAAAAAGGTTAGCCATCACTGTGCTATACTATAAAAATTAAGTGGATAAAAAATGGAATGGGCTAAATGCATCTATATTTTTTAAAAGCTAGCTAACAGATGTTTCTGAAGGCAGAAAAGCTAACATGTAGAGGGGAGGGGAACTCTTCTGACAGGCATGAAAAGGGAGCTCAGATCTTGAAGTTTCAGTTTTCCTTACTACAGCCCAGTGCACACAGACTGAAGGAGAACCACCATGCTGGGCCAGAGAAAGAAGCTTGGATCCTGAAAATCTAAGCTTCAGGATCTAAGCTTCCTTTCTCCAGCCCAGCTCAGTGGTTGCTTTCCATGAAGGAAGGGGAGAGGAACTCCTGTGATGGGTTGTCATGTGATCACTATTTACAACTTTCTCTACTGGCCTTCCCAGAAAAAATCAATGGGGAAACTGGCAGGAAAGCTATTGTTGCCTGCCAAAGGATTTTCCCCTTCCTTCCATTCATTCATTTGCTGGGCTGCAGAAATGAAGCTTGGATTGAGGGAGGGAAACGCCTGCACTGAGCTGGAGAAACACAGGCCAGGCATTCTTTTTCATGCACACTGGGGAGCTCCCTGCCCACTTTTGGCAGGCAGCTATTTCACTCCATCAGCTCAACAATCCATGCAGTTATTTATGATTACAACTGGGAGAACCAGGGTTGCAATTGTTAAGCAAATAGGTTATGACCATGACTTATAACCAAAATTCCAGGTGTAATTGTGATGATAAGTTGAGGACTATTACTATATAATTAGATTGTGATTGAGCTGAAGGAGTGCACACATCTATGTCTTTGAGGAAAGTCCTCTGTAAATTAAGGTACACTTCAACATGTTGGCTATTATTTAAAGCATTCTGAATTTTAGAGGTCAGGATGTTTGAAACATGTTTTTTTCCACACAAGTCAGTGTTAATTATTTAAGGCATTACAATATCTATCCTTGTCAGTAAATGCCTGAATAATTCCCAGGCAAGGCAGGGACTTATTTGTGGAAGGTTGCAAATTTTCTTTCTCACCAGTTGCTTATGCTTCTGATTTATATTATGAACTTGAGGTTTGTTCCCTTTTTAACTTTATTCGTTATCATTTTACCATGTTGTGTAACATTGTGAATTGTCTTGAAATCTCTGAAATGAAAAATTATTTTAAAAAACTAATAGCAATAAGTAAACATAACATTCCCATTATGTATTTTTTATTCCTTCAGCAAAAGTTCTTCAATAGGCTATACTTCTGTGTCAGGAGTAGCAAAGAATTCTATGTTTTCATTTACTGGTAAGAAAGCTGTGTTACTTTTCATTCGTTTGTTTGTTTGTTTATATTTCATACTTCTTAACAGCCCATCTCCCTCAAATAAAATAATATTTTATTACAATTCTTTTCATTTCGTTTTTAAAGAGTCTAATGCTCTTAGTTTTGTCCCAAATGCAAGAAATTACATAAGCCAGCATGCTTGCTTGATAATTAGTTCACACAACTAACAAAATTTGTAGCTCTGAAACAAATTAGTTTAAATATAACCTGACTTTCTGAAATGTTATATATTTTCTTTCAGATGATTCCTTCCGAACTCGCCCTACCAATGTCAGTGGCACTGCTGCTTTTAACTCTACTTCCACCTTACCATCTTCTTCTCGTAACACAAATAATACAGTTGATCAAAAAAGCAATGGGAATAAAGAGAGCCATTCACGGAAGGTTAGCTTGTAAGTGATCAACTAAAATTAGTGCAGAATTAAAGATTACAATAAATAACTGATTTTTCATCTTCACACATTTAAGTTGTTTCTCCTACTCAGGATAAAAATGAATACTGTTTATGTCATCAGTTCCATAGCTATGTTGATATAATTATTTATGATTGTTTTAACCACTATTTTAGCAAAAACAGAAAAATTGTAGTTACAGATTCATTCTGTAAGACTAGACAACCCATGAATTAAATTATGGTTTAACTCTTCTGATTTAGTATTTGGGAGGCTATGCTTGTTTTGGTAAGCTATTTCATCTCAAAAACAATGCTCCTGGCCCAAATATACTGTACAAAAAACTAAAATTCTTATGGTAGCTCTGGTTAGTATGATGACTAAAATAATCATTATTATCAAAAATAGCTGCAGTCGAGTTATCACTGTATGTTAAAGCTGCTAGATGTGGGTAAGGGAAGTGTGGGATTAGTATATATTATCTCTGTGAATCACACATATGACTTTGAACTTGTACTGATCATCATTCTCGAATAATATTAAATTGAGCCATGGATTCAAATGATGGTCTACAGAGGTACAAATTCATATGTATGAATGTACTGATAAATAAACATTGTTTATTGTAGGCACTGTTATTTTGCAATTTGATTCATCAGCACCCTGTATTTTTTGGTATTACAGGTAATCCTTAATGTACAACTGGTTATTTAACAACTGTTTGAAATTATAGTTGCCATCATAAGACATGGTGGCGCAGTGGTTAAAATGCTGTATTGTAGGCTAATTCTGCTAACTGCCAGGGGTTCAATCCTCACTGTCTCAAGGTTGACTCAGCCTTCCATCCTTCCAAGGACCAAGTTGGGGGCAATATGCTGACTCTGTAAACTGCTTAGAGAGGGCTATAAATGAGTTGCTGTGGCGCAGTGTTTAGAGTGCAGTACTGCAGGCTACTTCGGCTGATCACCGGCTGCCAGCAGTTTGGCAGATCGAATCTCACCAGGCTCAAGGTTGACTCAGCCTTCCATCCTTCCGAGGACGGTAAAATGAAGATCCAGATTGTTGGGGGCAATATGCTACTCTGCAAACTGCTTAGAGAGGGCTGTAAAGCACTGTGAAGCAGTATATAAGTCTAAGTGCTATTGCTATAAAACATTGTGCTACTCCCCCTGTGATCACATGACCACATTTATGGCCTTTGGCAACAATTTCCAAGTGCTGGATTGCCATTTGCAATCATCTCTGCTAACTTTCTCAGAAAGTCAGTGGGGAAGCCAGCAGAGAGGTTTGCAAGCTGCTACCACCTGCCAGAGATCTCCCTCTTGTCTCTGGGGGCTGGCTAAAATTGCTGCCTGCTGAGTGGACCTCAGCTCCTCTGTTGGGCTGCAGAAATAGTGCTTCGATAACAAACATCTGAGCCCTATTTCTGAACCTGCTGGAGGTGGAGCCGTTTGCACATGGACGAGCACTGTGAATACAGGTAGTCCTTGACTTGCAGCCACAATTGAGCCCAAAATTTCTGTTATTAAGTGAGACATTTGTAAAGTGAGTTTTGCCCCATTTTTTGACTTTTCTTGCTATAATTGTTAAGTGCATCACTGCAATTGATAAGTTAGTAACCTGGTTGTTGAAGTGAAACTGATTCCCCGATTGACTTTGCTTTTGGAAGGTCGCAAAAGGTGATCACATGACCTTGGGACACAGCAAAGGTCATAAATATGAAGCAGTTGCCAAGCATCTGGCTTTTGATCACATGATCGTGTGGATGCTGCAAAGGTCATCGTGTGGATGCTGAAAAATAGT
The DNA here is from genome assembly GCA_036250565.1 of Sibynophis collaris. Lineage (NCBI taxonomy): Eukaryota > Metazoa > Chordata > Lepidosauria > Squamata > Sibynophiidae > Sibynophis > Sibynophis collaris. The sequence continues at coordinate 45,116 of JANHFK010001687.1, forward strand.
CATGTCACATTTTTCAGTGCTGTTGTAACTTTGAATGGTCACTAAACGAACTGTTGTAAGTGGAGGACTACCTGTACATTGTTTTGAAAACTAGAAAGATGTATGATTGCATCCCAGTTTATATTTCAGTGGTGTTCAGCTGGAAGCTGTGGGAATTCCCAGACGCCTGAATCAACTTTCAGTTTACAGTAGGCCTGTATCTTTCATTGGTAGTGCATTGCTATTCATAGGAGTTCATCCAGAAAGTGGTTTTACCCACAGGAGACCTGCATTAGTGAGTTTTTGAAACAGAACATATTCATTCCCATTGCTAGCAAATAAACTCTGTTCGATGAGTCATACTCAAATAGACAGCAAACATGAATCACAAACATGGCGAATTACAAAAGAAGTATGTTCTGCTACTGTGGTACTGCATTTGGTTTTATAATCTTTTGTATGTCTGCTCATTGTGAAGAGCTTTAGACATTTTCTTTCAACATAACTACTTATATTCTTACAATCCTTCATAAAGCATTAAAATATATAGCTAGTCAGATATTAGTATTCTTAAGATGAACAATTTTAATGTGGGTTGGGATAAGTAATACTTTTACCATGTGGGCATATACTGCTAAAATATCTACTAATGTTAACATTAGTACTCAGAAATAAATATCTTTAACAAGAACACAGGAGGCTTATTCACATAATTACTCATCAAATTAAGGTATGCAAGTTACAATGACAGGCAGGTATGATTGTTCTGGCAATATTATTTATGTTAAAGATACCTGTCTTTTAACATAATCTTTCTAACAGTTAAGCTATAGTAGCAGAAAAAAGAGCCAGTTTGGTCTTCGGGTTAAGGAACCAGGCTACAAACCAGATTATGGGTTCTAGTCCCACATTGCGCATGAAAGACAGTTGGATGATTTGGGCCCAGCCATTCTCTCAGCCCATGAGGTCAAGCCCAGATAAGAAGCCAGTTGGTCAATTCCTGTTGCAGCCAATGAATCAATACTGGGTTGATCTGAAAAAAGGGCACTTGTGGGAAAATGCCAGGAAGAGAGAGAAAAAGCAATGAAAGCAGAATATGGCTGAAAGCAACATAAAAAACGGATCCATATATTGGGCATATTATTAACTTTTCTTCTTTAAAATAAATGTCATGCCATCATTCATGTCATATTTTTAAAACTTCTCCATTTTCAAAAGTAATTTAACACATAGTTTGAAGGACTGGAATAGGCACCTCAAGTATGTGAATTAATTGTAGGTAGTCCTCTCTTATTGATGATCCATTCAGTGACTGTTCAAAATTATAACTGAAATGGTAGTTATGACCATTCCTTGAAGTTCTGGCTGTTGCAGTGCTCCCGTTGTCATGTAATTAAAATTTGAGTGCTTGGCAACTGGCCTGCTATCACAATGATTGCAGCACCCCACAGTCACATTATCCTAAGGAAGTAAATCTGGCGAGACCTAAAAGAAAGGCCTTCTCCGTGATGGCTCCCTCCCTTTGAAACATCATCCCTATGGAGATTACACTGGGTCCCACTTTGACACTCTTTCACAAGGCCCAGAAGACCTGGTTTTGTCAATGGGTCTGGGGAACCAAGAGTGAGATGGAGCCCATCAGGTGGCTTGTTTAGTGGCTTGTTGTCACCATGAGGTGGGGGTGTTATTGTTTTTACTCTTTTTATATTGGGTTTTTTTTTTGTAAGCCACCTAGAGTCACTGAAAGTGAATGGGTGTAGATATACATTCTTTAAATAAAAATCTTACCCTGCATGAACTGCCTCTGCTTCAACTCCCTCCACCTGCCTATCTCCCTCCACATCTCTACACCACTTCTACTTTCCCCAGCTGACATTTCTTCCTCACAATATTGGCTTAGCATCCAGGTCCTGGGATGTGTGTGGTGAATATAGCTAGGTGGTGGAACCTTGTCTTCTGAAGAGTGGTTTCTGAGCTTCCAATGGAGGAGGCAGGCCTGCAGTACAGGTAGAGGAGATCATCATCATCATCTGTCACCAGTGTGAGGAGTGATAGCCTACATATTGTGGATAGTACAGAAGGATGGGATGGTGGCATGCTCTATCACCAGGCAAGGCAGCAAAGGCAGGTGGCTATCTAGATGAAGGTGGCGACCAAATGGAAGGCGTCATTCCGGGTAGGGCAGAACTGGAGGAAGCAGATGAACAAGGGCTTCCCAGAGATACAGTGCATGCTCTGCAGCTCACATTGGAGATGTCATCTAGAAAATCACCTACAGGAGGCCCTCTAGGCACTGGAGCCATTCCAGCAAGAAGAAGGGCATGCCTGGCTAAGGCAACTGCTGGCCCTCACTGGTCCATCCCTCTATTTTCTCCCTTCCACACTGCCACCCTGTCTCCTCTACCAGCTCTGTCCAGCTACTACTTCCCTGGCTGGGCCCAGCAAATTCCTTTTGCCAAATGAGGGATCGCCACCCTACCACACTTGCTACTCATGTTCCTGGGCCCACCTCTCACCTAGTACCAGGATCCTAGGCCAGTACTGGGAGGAAGAAGATGGCAATTCAGATGCTGGCATTGACTGGGGTAGATGACAAGAGTGCCGAGTGCCCAAAAGGGCAGAAAAGGGCAGAGGTGGGAGGAGTTGAATCAGATAGTTTGCCAGTGAAAAATGTTTTAGCTCCTGTAACTGCACTGAATAATTTCTATTGAGTCACAATCAACAAGGATCTTCAGTTTGATTGAGTCACAATCAACAAGGATTTTCCCATTTGTAGGCAGTGGAAAATACATCAAAATTGTCCTATCTGGACAGATATCATATTAGAAACAGATTCCAATGTAAATCGTGTGGAGTCCTTGGCGCTCTCTGAGCTTGTTTGTTTGTTTATTTATTAAATATTGTTAAATTTATTTGTCACCCATCTCATATCCAACAACTTTGATTTGCCTGTAGACATTTCATTACTCAACTAGGTAACATCATTGATACAAGTTAATGTGGGATTTGTTCCCTGTTTAGTTACTTGCTCTATTAAAAATAAAGACAAAAAGGCTAGGGAATTCCTGGAAGCTTGGCATTCAGACAAATCAACCACCAATAGATACATTGACATAAGCCATATTTACATACTACTCAAAAAAGATACACTAGTCAAAAGAGAAAATCAACGACTGCACCATTCAACCCTGAGCTATATATATACTCTTCTATTGGAAGCAGATTCCTTTTTTGTTCACATTTATTTGTATATTTAACAAATGTATAAGGCTTTCCATCTATCAAAGGAACTCAGGGCAGTGCACAAAAATAAAATTATCATCCAAGATTTACATATCCATTAAATAGAAAGGGCCCTAAATATATCATTTTTAATATATAAAGCTCAACTCATGCCAGATCAACTCATTCCATTGATCTTCTAGTCCCAGTTCTTGTCAAAAGTTGATCTTCACAGCCTTCTGAAAGGCCACTAGGGTTAGTGTCATCCGTATCTCAGGGGTATGCTATTCCAAATGACAGGCAGCATGACAGAAAAGGCATGATTCCTAGGGCCCACTGAAAGACATTGCTTCAATGGGATCTAATACTTGCCTACATAGTTGGATTTGGTGGGATGGACAGAAACCATCAGAGAGAAGCAGTCGTGCAAGTAACTTGGTTCCATGCCATGTAGAATTTTAAAGGTAACAATTAGCATCTTGAATTGTAGATGTAAGTCACTGTAACTCATGTGGCAGCAATATTGCATGAGGATTTTGCAGTAAGACCAATATTGAATATGCTGTTGCTTTCTGAACCAGCTGAAACTTCTGAATACTTTTTAAGGACAGCCCATGTAGAGCATGCTGCAGTAGTTCAATCAGTAGATGACTAAGGTGTGATTGACCATGAAATGTCTTCTGATCCAGAAATTAGTACAAGCTATAATTGTATGAAGATCTCTTGGCCATGGCTGCCATCTGGTTTTCGGACAAGAACCACAAGTCTAAGAGGTTCCTCAGATTGCAGACCAACTTTGCATAGGTGAATGATACCCTATCCAAATTTAACAATGGAAATTCACTGGGGAGAGGGCAATTCCATAGCCCTTCAGTCTTTTTAAGCTTGAAGGTGATTCTTCCCTACCAAACGCACAAGTATCCGAGCACTGAGCACTGAGGATGCACCTCAGTAGCATCTCATGGAAGCCCAAGGGCAGTTGTAAAACCACATATTGTCAGTGTACTAATACCCACATGTTTACGGATTATTTCATCCACTTTTCTGTGTTGATCACTATTAAAACAAATGAGTCTGATTTAAAAAAAATATATAAGAAAAGTCTTTTAATATGTTTTCCAAACCAACAGTTTAAGATACATGTATTCTAAGGTCTATATGCAGATTTTTTTTTTGATTACATAGTGATGGATGGGTAATTTCCACATTAAGAAAATCGACAGTGTGGGTGTGAGGAATGGGTGGGTGGGAAGGAAGCCAATGGAGTTGGATGGCACAATGGATGGGAAAGTGAGCGTGCCTTGAATCAAGACTGCTCTTTTTAAAAAGCATCTTATTATTGGATTTAGAAGAAATAATGTTGATTCCTTTTTTATTTACAATACATGTGTTTAAGATCACAACAATTTTAGGAGCTGTAAATGATGACTGCAAGAAGTTAGCAGTACTGAACACTGTTAATTTAATCTGCTCTGTGTGATAAAAGTGTTTTTGTTTCCCCTCAAGGAAAAACAGAAAATCAAACTCCTAGAGCTGGTGAAAGAAAGCATGCACACCAAAGACCACCGGAGGCAATGTGGCTGAAGTCAGGATTGGACAAAGCTAGAGTACAACCTTGAATTTAAGGACCAGGAAGGAGGGATTGATTTGATACCATAATGTTAACATCTTCTGTCAGTTAAATAAATTCCTATGTTGTAAAATATCTTCATAGAAATAATGTAATATGTGCAGAATGCCAATGTTGTAAGTGAAGTGCTTAATTCAACGTTACTTTAGCAATGTGCTTTAAATCTGCTGCAGCTAAAGAGACAGGGTTTCCCTACTTCCCCCCTCTCAATTATGCCTTCTACTAGTTCAGGTTATTCAGTTTGGAATGAAAGTGCCCTCTACTTTAAAATATAGCTATTTACAAGCTTATGGACTCCTAATTTGCCTTTGCTATGGAAATAGGGCCATATGTGTGAAATTGCTCTGCGTATAAGAATTAACTGAACAAGTGACACTTTCTCTTACGAAAAAGCTTTTAAATATCGAAGAAGCTTCAGTGTGGAATCTGGAAGCATGAACAGAGAAACGTGGAGAAGTGTAGTCCTTTAAAATAAACTTCTGCTATAATTTTAGATAATATTGCTTATCTGGTGTATAAAATGTCAAGAGGATTTCTTTTCACTTTTTAATAAGAAACAGATACCTCCAAATAGCATATGAATGATTTCTTAAATTTCACATTGCAATTTTATTGTACAAATATTTCATTTTAATTTCCAGTATATCCTATTGTAGTTTCTCTTTATCCAACATTTTAGAGATGATTAATCTAGTTTTTAATTAGTAGTTAATTCTAGCCATCATGCTTTTAGCTATATCAACATCATTCTGTTTGTATTCATGCTAACATTCCTATCAAAATTTGCCTGCAAAGTGCAGTTCTATTTAAAACATTCAATTTATGCCAATACTTGAGAGAGACTGTATGAAGCTATTGTCAGCTTCTTTACTTCACAAATGCAATCAGCAAAACTATATTGATATCAGACTATCTGTTTTTTTAAATATGTTGGTGTATGATAAAGATAATCTAATTTGTGAATGAATAAATGTGTGGTTACTTTTTACAATGTGAAATAATGAATGCTTTATGCACAATAAAACTTAGGCCATTAAAATACTGGAATGTTTTGGGTGGGAGAGATTTAATTTGCAGCTTTTAATTTAAATTAAAAAAAATGGAGACAGGAATATTCCGTATCCACTACACTAGTGATTAATATGTAAGTCTAATACACATGCAGCATAGCAAAAATTCTCTGTTCCTAGAGTAGCGAACCAACCCCTTGAAGAATAAGCTATTCACTTAAACACTAAAGTAGCAACACCACTAGTTGGAAAGGTTCAGTGAGTAGAGCATGCTTTCTGTGTTGAAGATCTTAGTTTCAATACCTGTTCTTTCCAGATGGGTCTGCAAATGATATCTGTCTGAAGTTGTAGAAAACTGTTGCCATGTTTTAAATGATATTACGCTCCATGAATCAGTGGCTTGCCTTGGAGTAAGTGGGGTTCTTTTGTATTCTTAAGAAACTTACATTCACAGTATCATGCAGACAGCATTCAGCAATCCAAATGTAGCAACTAAATTCCTCCATGATGTTTCTTTATCATCTCATCTATAGACACTGTCCCAGATTTCACCCAGTGTCAATCCTTTTTACCTAACATCCAATACAATCTTCTCTTATGATGCAATTCGTACGCTGTTTCCCAAAAGTGAAACTTTCCAGTATTTTGTGGGTATTGAATCCCTTTGCTGAATGCTCCATAATTATAAATTCTGTGATCAAGTCTGTATAATGGTCCTTTGGGTTCAAAGAAGAAGCACTGGTGCAATTATCTGTGGACACAGAAATGGCTCTGTAGTCCCAGTCTGGAGATGTAGAGTCTAGCACTATGGGGGCATTGGAAACCCATTGTTGTAGGCCCTGGGGGCTTACTGATGGAACAGCCACCTGCCTAAGACCACCCAAGGCTTCCCCAGCCCACTGAAATATCTCATGCTACCCACAATTGCTTTTCCCCAAATCTGCTGCACTGGGTCACTTACCTTGTGAAGATCTAGCAAGCAGACTCCTCGTAGGTTGCCAGCCAAAATGGAGCCTCCAGGGGGTGGATCTGGCCCTCTGAGGCTCCATTTGGCCCTCTGCAGCTCTCCCCTAGCCTGTTGTAGGCCAAAATGGAGCCTCTGGCCTGCAATGGGCCTGAGGAGGCCTCTGGACGCCCGAAGGGTTTACTGAAGGCCAGATCCGCCCCTCAGGGTAGATCGTAAAGGCAAAAAACTGCTGTGATATTGCAAGATTCATAGTTTCAGGTCTTGTTTGCAAACGCTAGGTTCGAACGTTCGCTAAGGGAACGCTTGTAATCCAGGGATTACCTGTAATGATTTTTGGTTCTACGGATACAGATAATTTAACATGGCCTGCTAAAGTAGTTCAGTCTTGTTCAGGCTGATTATCTGATAATCTAATCAACTGATAATCAGAGCATAGCAGTATGTGAGAAATTGTTCAGCATCAATTGGAAATCACTGACTTTATGTAGCAGGAATGCACAGTCATTAGCAAAGAGGGTTTCTTGAATGACTATATAGAAGCACTTTGTGCATTCAAGTGGTGAAGGTCAATCCAATTGGTACCTGATAGTACCTGGTACCACCTAGACAAAATGTGATAACATGCAAGTGAAGAACAGATTGAATAGAACTGGGTTTAGCACACAATCCTGTTTAACTTGGTAGTACAGTGGTCTAAACACCCTGTTATTAACACCAGCTGCCTGCAATTACTGCAGGTTCGAATCTCACCAG
>JANHFK010001690.1:74723-85585 GCA_036250565.1 Sibynophis collaris
TCATGTTTTTTAATATTGACTGGAAACCGCCCTGAGTCCTGCAAAGGAGAAGGGCGGTCTAAAAATCTAATAAATAATAATAATAATAAAAGTATCATTAAAGGCAATCCTAGTTTAGCACAATTGGGATCAACTCTGTTGCTAAGCAAAGTAGTTGCTAAACAGGAAATCAGGGCACTGGGACTGTGTTTTCCTATCCTAACGCCCCAATTTTGGAATGCTCACCCTGTTGGCACTGGGATAATGGGCTTAAAACTGACAAGATCAATCAGTTTCACGTCTTCCACTGTTATTTGCCCCCAGCCACTTCCTCACTTTTTGGAATGCTCACCCTCATTGGAGAGAAAGGGATTAAGAGAGTAAGCAGGCAGACATGCCAGCCTTTGTATAATGCACTCAAGGCTGCCAGAACCAGTGCACTGCTTTTAATGTGAATTCCTCCTGGTGGCTGCTTACTCTATTGTAATCCCTTTTCCTCTACTCTGCAAGGGGGAGTGAGTAAAACAACAGATCAGGCACGGAAAAATGTTAATTACTACAATGAAGATCACATAACTGAAAGATCTTACAAAGGTCCTTAATGTAAGCACCAGTTTAACTTTGAATGGTGACCAAATGAGGCAGTCAGTAAGTGAGGACTACCTGTACAGTAATTTTGAAGGAAGTGTCTTTCATAGATATTCAAAAATCTACCAAATCTGCACAGTTTATGTGTAATTTAGCAAATGAAGTCCCACCTCAACCTGAAATACAGTTGGCTTGTGGGACTCACATCGGCTGTTTCTCCCTCGGCTGGCAATGAATGGCAAAAAAGCCTCGAGGAGCCGCGCTGCTTAAAAAGGTTGGCGGTGCTCGGGTGACAGCCGCCCGCCTTGCCAGGAATGCCGGACGGCTCTCTGGCTTGCTGCCAAGCGCCCTCAGCGAGGTTGGCAAAGCCCTTACTGTTGGAATCAAGGCTCACACAGCTGATTGAACGTGAGCTAGAATGGGGAAAAAATAGTTCCTAACAATATTCTCCAATCGCGATGAAAAGGCTATCCAGAAGTGGGAGCTACAAAAGATTCCATACTGCCTCTGACCGAGACTGAGTCAAAAGCTGGGGCTGTTATAGAGGGCATGGAATTGTCAATCGGCAGACTCCGCCTCATTGGCTGATACCAGAGGACAACCCACTTCTGGATGCTGTTTATTTATTTATTTGATATATATGCCGCCCTTCTCCAAAGATTCAGGGCGACTTACAATGTGCTAAGCAATAGCCTTCATACTTTTGTATATTTATACAAAGTCAGCACAGCTGTTCCCATCGCAATGGAGAAAAACTCGATCAATGGATTACAATAACCCCATCTTATATTTTACAGACTTGTCAAGATTCCTACTAATATAATTATTTTGTGAAAAAGCTCTTCCAGCACCTGGCAGGAAGGATGCCAAAGAGGCAACTGTTCGGAGAAAAAAATAAAACAGGCAGTATCTGGATGTCTCCATTTACAATGATGCATGGCGCGTGCATGCGAGTACTATCTGTGCTACATGCAAATAAAATCAATGTGCTTCTTGGTATTAAGCTTGATTTTTTCCTATAACCACTTATCCCAAGGGGTGGAGGGGGAGAGACTATGGATTTTATTAGCTAAGGCAGTTTGGGAATTAGAATCCATTTTTCAGAATTTCTCTGCCGAGTGCATGAAAGCTGACAAATGTTTCCCGAGGCAGGTGTTTTGCTGAATACTAACTAGTCTCTGAAAGAAGGAAGGGTGAAATGCAACAGCCTTCCGAGAAAACACCATAATGGAAGAAAACACAGAGGAAGGAGGTGACACATCAATTTGCTGCCACTGACTCAATGTTCCCCCGCTTGAAAAATTAATATATAATAAAAACCAGGAGTTATTTCCAGATTAAGTTATAAATAAATGGCAAGCATTTTTGCCTATTTTTTAAACATTGAGATTAAACTGCTGGGATACAGAATAGCTAAACGGGCCTATACAGTCCAATATCTCTACTACTCCCTTCTATTGGATGAGATGTGATTGAAGGCAGTGGTGAAATCCAAATTTTTTTACTACCGGTTCTGTGGGCGTGGCTTGGTCGGCATGGTGTGGCTTGGTGGGCATGGCAGGGGAAGGATACTGCAAAATTTCCATTTCCACCCCATTCCAGGGGGAAGAACATTGCAAAATCTCTATTCCCTTCCCACTCAGGGGCCAGCCAGAGGTGGCATTTGCCAGTTCTCCGAACTACTCAAAATTTCTGCTACTGGTTCTCCAGAACCTGTCAGAACCTGCTGGATTTTACCCCTTTTAAGATTTTGTGTTAATGAAGATGGATAAAAACCTATAATAATGAAATATTTGCTTTATGCTCTTTCCAATTCAACTTTTAGGTCCTTCTGCTCACTGCTCTTCTCTTTCCATTGTACAGCCCATGATACAGATATGGTCAATAACATCATTGCCAATAACAAATGGGGAAAAAAACTCTTTATTTTTATTAGCTGTATTGGGACAGGAGAATTGGACCATGCAGTCCTAGATATTAAGGAGACATTTTTCCTTCAAACCAGTCTTTCTCAACTGGAGTTTCATGGGAGATTGTGGTAAGGGGGAAATTTAACATTTTTAAAACTTCACGTGCCATGCTAGTTGTAGATATATTTTAAATTCAGGGTTCCGTGAGATCTGAAAATTATTTCAAATTATTTCCTCTTAGATAGAAGAGTGCTTTAAGCCTAACTCCCCACATACACTTTTTCCTCATTTCTGCCTATATACATTAGGTAGTCCTCACTTAACGGCCACAACTGGTCTAGAATGTTGGTTGTAAGTTGTTGCAGTCATTAAGCTGGTCACCATATAGCCTGATTCAATTTTACAACCATTTTTATGATGCGAGTCACCACATTTGTTAAGCGAATTATGTGAGCATTAAGCAAATCACATGATGGTTAAGCAAATGTACTATCCTGAATAGGTGGTTGTTGTTTTTTTTACCATAAACTACAAATCGCAGTCATATAACCATGGGGCACTGCAACTGATTGTAAAAGTGATCCAGTTATCAAGTACCCAAAATATGATTATGTCACAGGAAGAGGGACACATAACTTTGAGGACAAATCGTCACTTTTTTTCTTTTTTAGTTCATTGTAATTTTGAATTGTCTCTAAATATCTGCTCTACCTCTACCAGTTTAGGAAGCAGTAGCGAATGAGCTTGTGGTTAGCATGAATGTAAACATTTCCTTTTTATTTGTTCCTTCAATGGCCAAATTTGATGCCACTTATCTTCTGGGCCTGCAAATTTGATCTTTTCATAGGCTTAAGAGCAAAATAGATTTGCAATCTTGGTTTGGAACAGCTTATTCCTTCTATCATTCTATCATTCATTCATTCATCCATGCATTCATATGTCATTCAGTTCTAAATCCAAAGTTTGTGAAAAATTAGAAATTTTGCTCAGCTGTTTTTTATGCCATTTTAATAGTATATATAATTTCTGTGAACTCAGAAATATGGCGTGAAAATACTCTGGCTTATGTACGGATGCCGTATTCCCTAGCATTCACATCTTGTCAATAAAGAAAGCAATTCTAAAATTATCACTAGAAGTAATTTGTCATGTAGCCTTTTTTTAAACAAAACCAACAACCTGTCAAGAGTATCACCAACATTAATCTCTGAATTATTATGAGGAAATTAATTCATGGAACCGAAATATAGAAAACATATAAACAACTGCTTAGAGATTTAGATCTAGAAGGAACCTTAACCAATTTTGGAATGCAAGGTCCTTTATAGCAGAGGTGTTCACAAACTTTCTTGGTTCATAGTGACCTTAATAATTTTTTCATTGAACTTTTAGAAACAAAGTAGACTACTAGTACTTTGCACGGTGTCCAACAGATTCAAGCGTTTGTGTTTCCCTCAAATATTTATAGCATCTTATGGCATCCCTGAGTGTTTTCTGTGACAACAGACACTTTGGGAACTGCAGTATCTCTGACAATCCTCCCTCTGTGGATGGATACACTTTGTGGGCAGCTTGTAGAATCAGGAAATTGCTCCTGAGAGCTAGCTTGTACTTACTTTTTTGTACTTTTAACTCAGGGGTTCCAATCCTGTCCTCTAAAACAGGGGTGTTAAATTGGATTTCTTCGAGGGCCGGATCAGCATTGTAGTTCTCTGCCGTGGGGTAGCCATGGGTGGGAGATGGGATGGATGCCTCCTGCAGGACCCTGCCAGCCAAAACAGGGCATGGGGGCCGCGCAAGGCCCCCCCTGCCCCAATTTTGACCGGGACGGCCTTCTGCAGCACACTGTCCATCAAAATGGGGCCCGCGGAACTTCAGGCGCCACCCCCACCTCATTTTGGGTGCCAGAGGCACCGTGGGCCGGTCTTTGACTATTTCCAGGCCAGCCCCATGGGCCAGATTTAACAGGCTGCATCCGGCCCACAGGCCTTGAGTTTGACACCACTGCTCTAAAATAACACGGGCATACCCTACTATGTCACAACCCTGAAAATATTTCAAATATTATTGTATCTTCACTCAGTCTCTCCTCTATAGAGAGAACATATATAGACGATTGTTCCTCAAAGTACCAAGCTACTAATTAAAATAAAAATCACAAAAAGAAAAATGTTGATGCCATTAGAATAAAGTTTAACTTAATCTGACAGGCAACCTTCACCCATATGCTTTCAGACTGTTTAGAAATTGTAACAGGAGCAATGAATTAAAATTCATAGCTTCGATGTTGTTAGCTTAAAATGTCAAAGGGGGAAAAATAAAAGCAGAGAGTTAGCATTAATACTCCACAAGATTATGCAGAAACTGAGAAGTTGTATAAAAGTCAGGTATGTCAAACTCATATAGTTTCAGCACGTTTGAAAATTAATTACTCATCAACAATGTAAGGAAGATTGGAACAACTCAACTTCCCAAAATGAATTAAATCGTTATTTTTACCAAAACTGAAAATGAGGTTTCTACTTTTTCATTACTGGCAAGAATTCTATGCCTTTAGTATTTGGATGAAGATGAAAAATTAACAGGATCATGCTGTTCCTGGCATGAAGATGCCAGTTCTTACAAGACTTATTTGCTTATTGTGAAATTTTACAAAGTGCTTTACAGCCAAGAAGACCATAACAGTGATTTATATTTTAAAATTATTGAAAACTAAAACGAGAACAAGAGGCAATAGAGCAAATAAAATCTCAATAATTAAAAACAGGAAAATAATAAGAAATTAATTGATCATATCATACACCCTTCCAGACTTCCAACCAGGAAATACATTATTTCTGACTTTGGCAGCTTTCTGATGGGTAATGAGACAACAACAATACTAATAAAGGTAGTATTTATGTAGAAAAAAATGCATAATTCAACAGGATTCAAATTTTTAAGCATCACTGTGAGAACTAGCTTGAAAATGGGAAAAAAAGGCAGTGTTCTGATCAGAAAATATTTAAGTAAACATATTTGTTACAGTGTTTTACATCCTTGTATGATTGTTTTGTTAACATGCATGTTTTGTTTAGTGGCCATCCAAGCAGAGTGAAAAAAAAATGCTGAAGGAACAGCTGCTGATATCACTTCTATTCCAGTTTAGTGTGGCTTTTGTTTTATTGGGTTTCATTTGTTTTGGAGAGTTTTGTGCTTTTTACAACAACTTTGTAAATCTGGCATAAAATGCAGTAAACGATAAATACATTTTACAAATGGCACGGTGCCATAATTTTTATTTCTACTTCTATTTATCATGGACATGGCATAATTTTAATAGTCACAGATGTAATACGTAAAGGGATTAAAAACAACACTATAACAATGACTAGAATAAGTCGGTAATTCTAAAATTATGAATGCAGCAACAAAAACTATTAAATGACTCAAGTCTTTCCCACACTTAATATTGTTCAGAACTGCTGGACTTCAGTTCCCATTACCTTTTGCTAAATTGGCTTGGCACTTGAACTAAACTCGAGCATTTGAAGAAAATGAACCAGAATGAAACAAATCCTCTATTAAATCCAAAGGGAATAAACTATCATCATCTGAAGTTGAAAAAAAAAATGCCAAGTAAGCACTAGTTCTGTATCTAGGTTGATATCCTACAGAGATGCCGTCTATCTAGGTTAATGCCCTCTAAAGAGCTACAGGCTTGAGTTCGCTCTTTCTATTAGAAACATGCATTACGGAAATATCTGGATATTACCATCTGCCTCAATTCTCGCGCAGAATTGACAGACTAAGCTTAAAAGTGTAGGGTCATATTTTTTCACAATACTTTCTTTAATTGCACAAGATGACATGAGTGCCCTGAATTATATCTCTGTTTGGAAAAAAACAGGAAGTCATCAATACTGCATCTCAAGTACTCAATACCAATCAATCCTGGGTAAAAAAAGGGTCTGCAAACATTTTTCTCTGGATCAGCATATTGAAGAAGAACACTGCTATGTATAATGCCTACCAGTAAATTATTCTGAAACAGTGAAGACGTGACTGTATTGTGATTACCTCTATATCCCAAAGAGGCAGAATTATAAACTGGTGGAAACTGGTGGTGTTTGTGCCATGGATGTCAACATGGATGTTGAGTAGAGGTGGCATTACAAAAACAAAACAAAACAAAACAAAAAAAAGAACATTTGCCTTATGTCCAGTCTTCACTAAGAAGAAAAGTAATTTCTCATTTATTACCATCTGAGCTACGCACCTTATTGTCAACTCCCGAACCGTCTCGGGAGGAGGGGGGGAATGGAGCCCTGCTGGTTGGGTGGGTTTGCCTCTTCACGAGGAATGAACACATGGGGTGTGTGAGAGCATTGAAGACTGAGGACTGGGGACACGAATTCCAGATGGGAAGCCGGAGCCGCGAGCAGGCAGGATTCCTGGCAACCGGAAGCAGCTGGAGAGGGGGCGGAGATTTCCGACCCTTCAAAATCAGCTGTGCAGCGGTAGCGAGTAGCGCTGACTTAGATCCCAGCTCACTCTGTACTGAGATTATAGCCTATATAGCCTATAGCATTACACTCACAGACTGTGTGACATGTTTTTGAGCCTGATAGCTTGGAACAGTGACACCAGTATAGGTAGTCCTCAATTTATAACAGTTCATTTAGTGACTTCATGGTTACCTGAAGATGCGTGGCAACTGACTCATACCTATGACAGTTGCAGTGTCACATGATCATTTTCTGACAAGCCAACACAATGGGGAAACCAGGTTCATCACTGTGGCAATGAAAGTCGTAAAATGGAGCAAAATTCACTTAAAAACTAACTCCCTTAAAAGTGAAGAAATTGTGGTCGTTAAATCAAGGACCACCTGCATTGCTTAATATGTCAAGAAAATCAAGGTAGCAAATCATACTGCTGTGTTACCTTTACCTTTACACACACAAAAATGATATATAAGATTGTCTTTATTTTTTCTTTCTTATTTAGATTAGATGGGATTACATGGGATTTTACTGGGGTAAAAGCATCTCTGAACTGCCCCTCCCTCCAAGTACTGATAAAGGGTACCTTTTTGTGTATAAGGTAATTACAGTAACTATCTTTTTTAGTTTATTCATATTGTTAGATAATTTTTCAAATATAGTTGATTTTCCATATAAGCTTAACTCAGGTATTCATTGACTAATTGATTATATGTCGTCAAGCCAGTGTTGACATTTAGCAACCACATAGATTGATTTTCTCCAGAATCACAGATTGTTAATCTGGTATTCAGGTCTTTCTGTAAATGAAAGGAAGTTCTTTCTCTTTTGCGTGCTTGGAATATTATCATGAAAATACACATTTATAAACCAACATGGCTTATCTGTTGAGATTTTTTTGACCGATTCAGGGCTCACAGAACATGCAACAATACTGAAATGGAAAAGGCATTGGAAAACGTAAAATTCCAATTTTCAAGTTCTTTTTAGAAAAATTGTAGAACGATTATTCAAGTGATTCAATGGCTACCCCTCTCCCTTCCAGAAAAAGGCTAACACAGTGTAAAACAAATACTACTGAGACATGTAATAATTGCCTTCTATAAAGTTCTATATCAGAGGAATATTCTAAAACTTCTGAAGGCAAATTTCCTATTAAGGGAATAAACAACCATTGCTTTTGCTTTGCCACCCTTAATTTAAAATATAGTTCCTTTTATTATTGTGATCTGAATCCTATTCACTTAACTTCCCCTTTCAGCAATGGAGAGCTGATTAAAATCACTGGAAGCATTCTGATGAAGCATTTTGCTATATAACAATACAAAAAGTGATATATTTTTGGAAGATCTTGTTATTACAGGTGCTTTCATTGCTTCTCAAGCTTACTAATCCTATATGGAACAAAGGGAAGAAACACGTAGGATAGGATCCGATACATTCCTAAAAACAAAATAACATTTCTAAGAGCTCTCCCTTGAACATTTTGAATTTTTTCTAAGAATCGTAGCAGCTATTATATTATATCAGTAAAATATAAAGACAAGAAAAAATGTAATAATATAACAACAACAAGAACAGTAATAATAACAACAACAACTTGACAATCCATGACCCATTGGATCATTATTTCAAAGGTATTTCCTAACCTAAATAAAGAAACAGAATAACTATAGATGGGCAAAACAATAGTGGAATTAGGAGCTTTCTACTAGCTTTGCATTGACTTTCCTTGTCAAAGCTAATAGGAAATATTGGAAATGAAGATTATGGCTGAAACAGCCACAACTCTGCCAAATGGGAATCATGGATCCTTCATTTTGGATGCATTTTGTAAGTTAAGCCATTTGAGGTACATCGATTGAAAAATTGTTGCTCTGTGCATCATGGTTTCACCCAACTGAAGATTACAAACAAACAGATAATCAGGATTTTAGCAGTGTACAGATAATAAGCCTTACCTATAAGAAACAATATATAACCCACATAGTAAGAGGTTGATGATGTCCCATTTACACGCCATGAGTCTTATGACTTACTGTACTCTCCCCACAGAATCAGAAATCTTGTGAGTAGGCTAGAAGTAAGATAAGAAGGCGAAACCTCACCCTGCTTTTAATATTACATTACCACTGAGTATGAAAGTGTGGGCAGGGGGTGATAACATTACTTAGCTCAGCATGGGAAACCACCTGCACATCTATATACAATGCCTTGAATTCCACGGTAGAAAGTATTAATACCATCCATAAACATACAAAAGCATTTACTTTTTATCATACATGGTCCTAAACATACAAAACCATACTTTTCACAGAAAATTTGCAAGATCACTGGTCCAGCGCTGTGATAAAATACCACCTTGAAGTTATTTGCTGGCAGACCTACTCTGTTGTCATCTGCACTCTGGCTTTTTCTCCCTCTTAAAATTTGTGACATGCCTATTGCTACATCTTTTAGACAGCAATTGACCTCTGACCAGGCCTTTCCTGCATGGGTTTTGGACAACTGGTCCTTTAAAAGAAATCCAACATATTGATCCTTTATATTTTAGCCACACGGCATTGCATTTGTGTAGGATAGAATACATACCATTAGCACGGTATATTTATAGTGTTTCCCCAAAAATAAGACCTCCCTCAAAAGTAAACCTTCCCCTGAAAGTAATCCCTCCCCGAAAATATTTAAACGCATGGAGAAGCCCTGTCTTGCTCCATGCGCCCCAAAATAATAAAACCTCCCCAAAAATAAGGCCAAGCACATTTCAGGGTTCAAAAAATATATAAGAAAGGGTCTTATTTTCGGGGAAACATGATATATACTGTATATATCAATGGTTAGCTGATATATTTATAGAAAACAGCAACTGTGGTGGCCATGACATGTTCTATCAGTGAATGTCACCAGTTTTTAAATTTGTAATCGTTGAAGAGGAAAAAAAATGTTGGTTTTAATATTTTCATTTAAGCATTTACAGATAGCAAGAGTGTTTTATACATTCAACAGGAACAAAAACGAAACATGTGCTTGCACAGAAAATCTTGAGTGTATCAACAGAATGCAGGCCAGAGCAGTGATTACTAAAAGCTTCTTAAGAATCATCAGTGAGTAAAAATTGCCTCCAGGCAACCAGATACAGAAGTGTTACAAATGCTTCCTTTTAAGGTCATTATGTGATTGACACATCAAACACTTTATGACTAATAACATTTACTGTCTTACCTATAACACGGGATTATCAACCGTAGGAAAGAAAGGAAGGGTTTGGTTAATTCAGTCTTATGTCTTCATAAACGTTCTGCAGCGTCCTGGTTTTCAAAAATGTACAACTCCCAAACAGTTTGATCAAGGATGAAGTAGAAGGATTGAGATATATGTTTGAGACCACTAGACCTGTCTATAAAGCCTAGCATTTGGTCTTTGAAGACCCCAACAGAAGACTTTTCAAAATCTGAAGATCCCAGGGGACTGAACCTGGAGCCCTTTCCATTCAAAGCTTTACCTTTAAGCTACAAACCAGCAGACATTGTTAAAGCATAGTTTTTACAAAATCTACATTTACACTTTCTGGTGCATTGTCTATTAATTCATCTCCACGGAACGTTTTATACAGACCAATCCAAAACATAAAGGAAGTCCTTACATACTTTTTTGGAACACGCAGATCTTTTAATGCACAGCAATCATCTAACAAACATCTTGTCATAGAAAACATGTTGTCAGACCAATCTTCAAAAGAATGTATACAGCATTATTGCAAGATCAAATCTGGATCGGTCACTAGGACCAGAGGTTTACTGTATGTAAATATTACCGTATGTGTATTGGTAGTACAGTGGTCTAAACACCCTGTTATTAACACCAGCTGCCTGCAATTACTGCAGGTTCGAAATCTCACCAG
>JANHFK010001690.1:168476-182193 GCA_036250565.1 Sibynophis collaris
GCTTGGCCTTATTGCCATGCATTCAAAAGCCCGATTGGGCTTATTATCAGGGGATGTCTTATTTTGGGGGAAACAGGATATTTAATTTAGTACTTTCAACACTGACGTGTTTCTATCTTTTCACACAAAATCCTTCCCAATTCTTTCTGAAGAAGGCAGGAATTCAGTCTGTGGCACTGCACGCAATTCATGTATTCTACTAATAAATAAAGTTATGTTTAGAAAGTTGTTTATACATAAACAACTTCTAAATACTACAAGCATCTACAAAATCCATTAATACTTGTTCTTGGAACAAAGCAGATTTTTCCCCCTTTGGGGGAATGGGTATATGTTTTCATTTTTTTTCCCTCTAATAAGCATTGTACACATATCCCATGTCCATAGAAATTACCCTGGTTCAGCCTACCAATTTCAGCACTTAATCATTCCCCATTTTGTTCCAACTACTCATATCCCATCATGCTAAGATTAATTCCTTCCCATGCTGTCTTATAAAAGTTACATGAGTCAGAGGAATGATGCTTTTTAATATAAACAATGTTTAATAAAACTATTTCCTGGAAAGATGTTTCTATTTAATCCTCATAAACTATCTCCAAAAGTTTATCTCCAATTTCATTACATAGTTCCAACCCTTAGATCTTCCAACAATAAATTATAATTAGCAACAGGATGTTGCTGAAATTTATGCCACTATAATTAGGGCTGGATACTTTGCACAAAGCAAAGAAGCTTTAGCTGTTACAAAAGGAAGCATTCAAACTTTGGGGAGAAAAGTGGGAGGGAGATATTAAATTGATATTATCCAGGCCAACCCAACAGTACTACTAAAAGATTGCTTGATAGTAGTTTAGATTCACTTAAGAAATCTAGATACATTATGAAAAATGATCAGTCCCAATTTGGACAACGTGAGAATTTTGCTCAAGAATAAAAACACTTTGGCTGTATAATCAATAAAAACTGCTTTCTACCAAAACTGCCTAAATATATGAACACCTTTGACAAACCCAAATTATAAATCTTCCAAAAGGTTCAATGAACATTGATTACCTTTGTAGTTGGATTTCTAGAAACATCCTTTATAAAACAATTCAACAATCAATGCTCAAAATATAGTAGTGCTTTAAGTACTAACTTCTGATCATCCGTCCCATCTCCCCCCCCCCCCAGCCGGCCCACAGAGAACTACAATGTTGATCCGGCCCATGAAGACATCCAGTTTGACACCCCTGGTGTAAGGTAAGAAAATGAATTACAGTTGTATCTATTTTACACCAGCACCATTTACTGTTTTCTGTTCTTGCAAGTTTTCAAATCTATGCACCACTTCACAAATTGCCTCTTTTTTCTTAAAACTTCTCACTTGTCTTTGAGACAACTTTTTTGGTCTTCTCCTTTTTTCCTTTGTTTTACAAGTCAAGCCTCCTTCATTTTCTGTATATTTGGGCAAACATGTCAATGAACATTTTTTTTCTACTGGCCACTTTTACACTCAATCCAAATTCTTTCAGTGCTGTTCATTGGTGAGCCTCTTCATTATTCACACTTAAGTAACTCAAATAAATAAATAAAACAAAAATCCAATCAGATAAGAGAGCTATACTCATGATATGAATAGGACTGAAAGTTTATATTTGCTGTAATTATTAGCTGCCTGGATTCTCCACAATACATAAAACGTGAATTAGCCATACCACCTCTACAGTATTTGCACAATACAAATTGTCTATGGTTTGGCATATATGTGATTAATATAAACCAGAACATGTTATCTATGTTAAATTACTGGGCTAGTCCACAGTAGTTGGTTTGTGGTTCTCACCCATCAGCCATTTTGCATCAGGACATAATGCAAAATGTACACATCTACCAGGGTGGATAAAAATCGATGATTTTTTTAAAAGAAATAAAAAAATCATTTTTTAAATTTAAATCGGATTTTTTTTTATTTAAATCAGATTTTTTTTTTTTTATCAAATTTATTTTCATAAAATGCTTTTCGAGTAAAAACCTATCTAAAGATAGTTTTCTATTTAAGATACATTAATAATTTAGTTTATTCAGCGTGAATTGGAGCTTGGTTATGTAGCATGAGGCTGTATATTCTACAACATTGGGACTGCCAGTGAGTCAACAGCGGGTCAGAGGAGGAGCTTGCTGGGGGCAGGGACGACAGTTGCTCTTTAAAAATTATGATTTAAATTGAGTTGATTTCAATCAAGCCGTTTTACTAGTGATTTAAATTACTGTATTTAAATCATGATTTAAATCAAATCCATCCCGACATCTACCTCCCCCTCTCAAATTTCCCAGCTTATTTTATATTTATTTTGAATTTTAAAAATTGTGAGAGGAGATCCGAGGCAGCTAATATTTTCCTTGTATTTAAGGTGATTTTTTTTTTAGTCATTTGCCAATATTCTAGAAACTAATTCCTCCATTCATTATTCATAGTTTGCTATAACCCATTGGATATTGAAATATAATCCCAGTGAATAATAAACTCAATTAGTACACTATGTTAAAATATGCTGTAGTTTGTCTAGCTCAGTATACTGGTAGCTCAATGTATTTATTGGTCAGGTACAACATTTTATCTGAGTCTACACAATATATTTAATTAAGTAAGTTTTGGGCTTAGTAGCTACATTCATGTACTATGCTAAACATAACTGCTTTTAACCTAAATTTAATGTGAGCTGGTGTGCAATTAGAGGATTGAATCTGATGTGTTGGATCATCAATTCCACAGAGAACGTATACAGTTTTAGCTGAGTTTATTTGCTCTAGTCACTGATCATTTTTCAGTTGCAATCTGCCATTAGCCAGAGCCCACAGAAATTCTAAATAAATACATCTGTTGAGTCTATGAAAAATAATGGAGGATACTGCACACATTTCCCCATAGAGCATACAGTAATTTCTACTTTTATATAGATCTTTAAAGAAAGCACTGAAAGCCGACTGTGGTAACAAATAAGTGAAACAGCAGGAAAGGATTCATCCTTTGTATTTGGTCCAGTTTTATTCTCACAAAGGAATAATGGCAACACTGACAAAAGAGGTGAGGTCACCAACAAGTGATAAAAAAAATCTTCTGGAAGAAATAAAAAGAATAAACTAAGCCTCCATCACACACAAAAACAGAGGCTGCTATAAACTGATAACTGAAATTCAGAGTAGAAGTTGGAGGCCAAAAATATTGAAAAAATATTGTTGTTTCTATATTAATTTATATTCTTCTACTTTTATTCCCTCCCAAAGGTTAAAGCTAACACACCGATTACCGATACTCTGAATTATCTTAAAATCATATATTAATTATGTTTATTAGACTAACATTTTATTAGAACCTAAAGAGATACCTTTTCATTCAATTGAACATTCTATTTGATTAATCAAAAATAAGACAGACTTCATGGTTATATGAGGATCTCTATTTTTAATGTTATAAATCTAAAATATTTATTTAGCTTTACAAAAGGTCAACCAGAAAAAAAAAATGCATCCAATTGGATATCAGGCATATGGAGTATCAAATACACAACTTAACAATATTACAAGCCAATGTTATCAAGAAACAAATGAGTCTGCTGGCTCATGCCAACAGTACCTTCAATCCAGCATTTTGTAACACAGAGCAGCTGGCCAAATAAATCCAGAACCAAGCACAGATAGAAAGATGGTGATGATCCTTTTTTGTTGACTGCTAAAAATGTATATTTAGGATATGTGCCTGCAATTTCAAAAATATGAACCAGCTACTGTAATTAAAAGTCATTGATACCCCATTCTCCATAAATTTGCCAATCTCCTCCTAAAATTGGTGGCCATCTTCAAATCTGCTGGCATAAATTTCTAGATGATGATGATGATGAAAGGGATGGTGATGATGATGATGATGATGGTATCATCCATTCAGTCGATCCAACTGTTGGCGATTCTATGAATCAGGTGATGGTGTACAGCCACTGTATTTTTTGACAGCCTGGTTTCCTTTTACCACTAACTTTTTTAAACATTAATTGCTTTCTCTAGTAAATTCCCCCACATGACATGGCCAAATTATTTCCCCTAAAATAAGACATGCCCTGATAATAAGCCCTATCGGGCTTTTGAGTGTGTGTCAATAAGACCAAGCGCTTATTTCAGGGTTCAAAAAAATATAAGACAGGGTCTTGTTTTCGGGGAAACACAGTATGATCAATTGCACCAGACCTGCAGTAAGTAGCTTCAACATATGATTGACATTTTTAATGAGATTAATTACGCTATACTTATATACCTCTATAATGTCCAAATTTAACAAATTTCTACAGCATTTGTAAGTGTGGTGACCAGAAATGGACACATGGAGTCAGTTGTTTTGCATCGCACAATGGGCTAATATTTTTCACAATGGATGACTATTTTAACCATTCATTCTGATTTCTATAGGACTCCTATAGCGGCAACACTGGTAAATCACTGTAATTGTTAAAAGTTAGTAACACGGTTGTTAAGTGAATCTGGCTTCCCTATTGATTTTGCTTGTCAGAAGGTCGCAAAAGCTGATCACATGACTCAGGGACACTGCAACCGTCATAAATATGGGTCAGTTGCCAAGCATCCAAATTTGGATCGTGTGACCATGGGGATACTAACACAGTCATAAGTGTGGAAAATGGTCATAAATCAGCACCATTGAAACTTTGAACGGTCACTAAATGAACTGGTGTTAAATCGAGGACTACATGTAATCATGTACGATTCAACCCCTTTTCTATAAAATTTCTTTTCCAGAACACTAAAAAAAAATTATCCTATTTACTGGACCCTAAATAATGTTTTATGATTAATGTATTTTTACAATGACTACAATAATGATCTATCACTATTGCTATATGTACACAGAGAGCTTATGTACTGGAGACAATTCCTTGTGTGTCTAATCACACATGGCCAATAAAGAATTCTAATTCTAAATATTGCTGAGGTAAAATCTATATAAAAGTGTAAATATCCTCCTTCTCTAAAGTGTTCAAGGTGGTGTGGGGCATATAAAGACTCTTTTGGCTTTTTATTATTTATGTCGATTATCATATACCAGATGACATAAAAGCATAAACAAAGACTAAGCTAAATTAATTTACCTCCTTCAAATTATATTTCAGCACACACGTGTTACATTTTCAGATTTCTAGAGAATAGGGGGGGAAATGGCTTAATTTTTTTCTCTGTTCAGTTCACAATGGTTTTGAAGAACAAACAGAACAGTTATATCAATCCTTTCCTAACCATGAAAAATTGACTAGTATATATGGATTCAGTTTAGGGACTAACTGTACTGCCAAGCCTCATTTTTCAAATATCAGGTCAATGTGTTTTCCAAATTACTGCTCACTGGTTTCCAAAAGCATTCAAAGTAGCTAAATAATAATTATCAATCAAGGGAGCAATGGAAGCATTCAAGATAAGGGGTTCTTTTAGGTACTCAAAAAGGTTTGGGTGATTATTTTTTTTTAAGTAAAGGGGAACATCCTTAACAAGAAACTCTTCCTGATGAAAAAAACTTTTGCAGAATTAAATACCCTAGTTCCAGTTACTTAATACTTTCTGTAAACATCTAGTATGCTAATAAAAAGAAGGCAATGAAGTGTTCAGGGAAGATACATAAAACAACATATAGTTACAGAATGCTGATGCAGACAACTATTACTTAATTTCACAATCAACCAACCAATTCATTTTTTGGACCTCCCATTACCATCTTCTCCGCCCTCCACAAACTCATTCATACCACTTAGTCACCTCTTCGTTTGGTATGACACAAATTTCTTTCAAAGAAAAAAATAAAATGCAGAATCTTGCCATATAAAGGGAAAAATGAAATGGGCCAAATAAAAATCTCATCTCAAGCTTACGTGCTTAATGTTTTAGAAGTTTTGAGATTAGGAGGTGAGCTAGATAAGGTGTAAATACTTTAAGGAAAATAAAATTATTCATTGCTGAGATGGATTGAGAAAACAGCATGGTCAGCTGTAAATCCTGCTGAAACAGACTTTTTCTGTCAAGAGTAGTCCCACATTTCAGAAATAATGTGTTGCATTGTAGAAAAAGTCCTAAATTCTATTCACAATTTAATTCTGACCACTTATTGTACTAAAAACATGACATGGTCTGTTGGTTTAGCATTTTTGCAAATCCAGATACAATGGTGCAGAAACTAAAATATAGCTTTTTTATTATTGATAATAGTGGTATATTTATTAAACTGTGGTTTAATGCAATGGAAGAATCATGACAGTTTAACTATTTATTACACAGATTCAAAGCACCGGGCCAGTTCTAAATAATTTGCTTGTATAAAATATAATAATACTGATCTTGTCCGCAAAGCAACACAAACTGTTATAGTAAGCAAGGAAAAAAATGTTAAATAAAGCTGCATCTCAACTTTTAACCTCAGAAACTGCTACGACTTACAAATAAAAGCTCCATAATGCCTCAATATTTTGTCCACTCAGTTTTAAAACCACTTTTTCTGCATGTTCTAAAAGAAAAAGACTATTTTCCCCCAAAAAAATCAATGTTAAATTAATTTTGCCCCATTTTACGACCTTTCTTGCCACAGCTAGAGTTGTTAAGTTTGTAACATGGTTGTTAAGTGAATCTGGCTTCCCTATTGACTTTGCTTGTCAGAAGGTCCCAAAAGGTGACCTTGGCACACTGTGACTGTCATAAATATGAAACAGTTGCCAAGTGTCTGAATTTTGATCACGTGACTATGGGGATGCTGCGAAAGTCATGTGAAAAATGGTCATGTCACTTTTTTCTTTGCCGTTGTAACTTTAAATAGTCACTAAATGAACTGTTGTAAGTCAAAAACTATCTGTAGTGAAGCCCAATCTTCCCCTTTGAAAAAAAAGCCACTTAGGAATCACACATTTGTGCTTAAAACCTACAATTGATACCTGATAAAAGATATAAATTCTGTGCAAAGTTATTATCGAGTTTTCTTTCATGTCTGTTCTTCCCAGGAAATGTTATAATAGAATTAGTTTTTATATTTAAAAAAGTGCTATTATTGTGCCACTTTGCATGTAATTCATGGAAACAGTGAGATGAATTAGAATTGCTTATTAAAATTCAGGAAGGCTAAAATTTAAAAACACCACTTACGAGGTTACTCAATGCAGATGCCAAAATATATTTTGCATCATCCACACCATTATGTTTATTCTGATCCTTGTTTTATTTATGAATCACCTTTTTCTAAGTAGTCAAGTGCTGGGCAAAGATAAATTTTCCAAAAAAAAAAAAAAGTCTTCTGTATTCAGAAGACTGAAATAAAATTTTAACTATTAAATCATTATTATTTGGCTTCCTAAATGGAGAAAAATGTGTAATGTTTTTCCTTAATTGTACTGCCTTTAGTGAAAAGGCCCTGCCCTTATTTCATAACACAACGGCAAAATAGCTAACTGACTGTGTTTATTTATAAATCCCCTGCAACTACTGTCTGATAACAAATGAACATAGGCTTAATAGGCATAGGCTTAATTCCAGTATTTTTGATGTAAAATAATATATCAAGGTAAGATTTCTGCACAAATGTAGTCTTCTTTAATAAAGAATTGGATGTTCTTTAGGTTTTCCTCGCAAGTAAAATATGAGAGTTCATTAAAAAGTATGTCAAAACATGCACAGACTGTTTTTTAATTCTCAATCCACCAAATTCTGCTGGATTCTCAACAATCAATAAGCCTAGATTTTTTTTCTTTTTACAACCCTTTATTCCCTTTCCTTCCGGGTGGAGTTGGGGCGACTGAGTGGAGCTGAGCATTTACCGGCCAGATGTCCTTCCTGATGCCTACATGGAGATCGCAGCAGATATTCTCTCTTTGCGCCCTGATAGAGAAACAACTGTCGCTGCCTAGGATCAAACTCTTAACCTTCTGAATGGGATGGAAGTGTCTTCACCTTTACACCACCATGCCGCTCAGTCAATAAGTCTAGATAACATAAAACATCCACCATACAGGTAGTCCTCATTTAGCAATTACAATTGAGGCAGGCAACTCAGTCAGCAATTGAAGCAGTCCGTAAGTCAAACTGCAACCTTAACTATCATTCCACTTCAGCTTTGCTTTGTTTATAGACCTGAAAAGGTTGTAAAAGCAAGGAATTGTCATAAAGGTTATTTTATCACCTTCATACTGCAGTCACTAAATAAGCAGTCATTCAATGAGGACTTTCAGTAATTATTAGATATTAATACATTAAAAATCCTCAGCCTAGAATACCATTCTCATTTGACTTAAATTGTTGACTGAACCGAAACATGGTAATAGACCACCATTTATGCTTTCCGTGTTGTGCAAACTTGCCATTTGTGACTCAGCCAAACAGTGTTTAAACAGTGGCTTACTATTAGTCCAAATGAGTCAGAATGCCTGACTTTGCACAGTCTGCCTAGATATGATTTGCTTATCTTGAATAAACAATTGGCTGGGTTCAGACATAACAGCTAAAATATGTATTTGCAAAGTACCCTGGGAAATGCATTTAAAATTCTCTTTTTCCCTGGTATAAAAGCTTGCAGGCCATCCTGACTAAGTTCACACAACATATGAAGCCAAACTGAGCCACCCACATTTCAGCTTAACATGAACCTAGCACTATTTTTTATGAGTTCTCCTAATTATCACTTGAGGTAAGAAATACAAGAATTTCTACAGTTCCACAAGCTAAATTCTAAAGCATTTTGCACTTGGACTTATATCACTTTAGCATTTCAAAGAACCAAACAAGCATTCATTGTTAATGGAACCTGAAAGAAACTACTAGCTTCTGAAACAATTATCAAATAACCAAGGGGTTGTGAAGCACGTCATGTAAGCAAAGTCACCTGGTGTTCAAGCTAACTTCCCTCTAACTGACAGATACTCACCTTTTTCGTTACAAGCAATTCAACTGGGAATGAAGACATTCATCTGAATCAAACAGCCATCAAAACAAACCTATTAATAGTTTCCTTACCTCCACCTACCCTTTAGAAGGAAGTAGCAAATGTATCCCAGGTGCTCTCAATTATTATATGTGATAGAAGTCCTGCCATTTCCTGATTGGTAAAGCATCTCTATGAATTTGACTTTTATAGATCCAGCTTTAACATCTCTCCAACTTGTGTTGAATTAAAAGGAAGCACACACATTTAGGCGCTGAAAAGCAAAGACATGTTAAACGATCCTTGAAACTTTTAAGTGATGGGGGATAAATCTGGGGGAAAAAATGTAACTGAAAGTTTTGTTTTGTTTTGAATGGGGTTGAATTCACATATCAAATTAAAACTATGGTCTGCAAATTAAGCCACAGCTTAATTCATGCAACACAACACGCTAAAACCTAAGATTAAGGCGGTGTTTTGTACCCACTCGTCATATTAAAAATGATAATTTATGCTTCACTAATTAAATGAGTAGCTTATGGTCATTTTAATATGTATCAATTTTACAAGAGGTTTAGGAATCACTCCAAGCTTCAAATTCCAAACCGCCAGAATTTGTAATCTACAATATAGTTAATGCATATTCACAACTTCAAAAAATAAAATCCAAAATGGTGGCCAATCTATTTGTTAAGCAGCTGCATACATATAGAAACAAGTAAAATGGCATGTGCACACTTGTTAACCAAGGTCTTTAGCATGCCATGCAAATACAGCCTACAGTATGGGAACTCAATGACTGTCATTTAGAAAGTATGATTTACAGCTTTGCATAAGATAAAAAACCAAACTAACAAGCCATGTGCTAGCATAGTGCGTGAACCCAAAGTATAAGTTAAGCATTAGTTTTCTTAGGTGGGTAGGTAGGGTTTAAATCCAATAAATAATTATTAACTCTAAGTATGATGTCTTGCACAAGGAAGCCTTTTGTTATTTTTGTCCTATTTAATATATTTAACTTGTTATAACCAGATTTTTAAAAGCCTATGAATACTGTAAGGTTTCTTTTTTTACTGTGCTGTTACATCACAATAGAAGCTGTTTTCACACAGTCCTTAACCCAGTTAACTGAATCAACTCATTTTCTGGGTTCATGCTATGGTAAATATTCAATCATGTTAAGCAAATAAGCTAAAGCTGCACAATATACCTGAATTACCGAAACAAGAAGCCAGAGTTGGTGTACAAAGATATTTGCCAGTTCTTTACGTGACCTTGTAGGTGAACAGTCTAAACTGGCTGTACATGCATATGCAGATGCCTTGGTATATATAAAAAATCATCTGAAGTGTATCTTCTAAGAGCAGCATTATGGGATGTGTGTTCAAAACAGGCAAGACTGCAATTGCACCGCTGCCCAAAAAAAATCTCAAGGATGCTGTAAAAACCTACAAGATGACAGTCATGCCATTATGAGTATGACCACCATCTTGTTCATTTTCTAATCTCAAATACATCCTACATCTCTACAAGAAATATTATTTAACCAATCTATTTCTATTTTCTTGGTTACATGTTAGGCTATAATTCCTTTAGTTGCCACCTCAACACAGCCAATGGAACATTAGCCATCAATTATGAGAGTTTTAACTCAATTGGGTATTTTCAGAAAAGTTATATTTAGATTTCACAGCTTATAGTTATTGGCAGACATCCCCCATAAGTGGGTCAATTATTTCTTAAAATATTCAAGTCCTTTCATCTCTCACCCATAAGACTTTTACAAGGAATCACAACTGCACCTACTGAAGCATAGGTGTGAAAATCTTTCACTAAGGAAGGCCCATAATCTATCATCTCTTTAAACCACTCTCCAGTTGTCTAGAATTATTCTATGAGTAAAGAACTTCCATATGCAATAGATCCATAATGGCGAACCTGTAGCACGCACAGCCATTTCTGCAGGCACACGAGCCATCACCCTAGATCAACTCCACCGCACATGCGCACGCCTCCCAGCTGATTTTTGGGTGTCTGCCACACACGCAGGAGGGAGACGCATGCACATGCCACTCCACCCTTCCCAGGAGTCTCCACGCGGCCTGTTTTGGATGCCAGGAAAGTACAGGGCTCATTCGGAGGCTCTGGGAGGGCGAAGAATAGGCCTACTGGAAGACCGGAAACGGGCAGTTTCCGGCCTCCAGAGGCTTCAGGGAGACCTGCTAGGCCCAAAACGGGGCACAGGGAGGTTGCACATGTAGGCACGGGGTGGCACGGGGGGGCGGGGCATGTGTGGGGCCATTGCATTATGGGTGTACACAATATACACCCATAATGTATTACCCATATATATTATGGGGGTACACAAGCGCGCGCGCTGTTAGGACCTGAGAAAAAATAGTTAGCCATCAATGCGATAGTGGTCAACAACATATTTTGTAGTTGTAAAATGTGTACGTCATTATAAATTGTAGGAAGAATTCCCTTTCCCCCTTCATAAATGTACCACCATTAAGGTCTCAAAAAATGTCATGGCTATGGGAAAAAAATGTTTAAATGTGAAAATTTATTTTTATTTTTATTAAATTTGTTTGCCACCCATCTCACCACAAAGCAACTCTGTACAGCATTTATGGTTTGCCACTGGCCGCTAAGTCATATCCATGAAGCACCACAAAGCTTCATTTTCCTGAATGAAAAATCAAGACTTAAGTAGGCTTGTTTCCATTGCAAAATATTATTGAATTACAAAGAAAATCAATAGAAATATCAACCCTTAGGTTGGCCCATGACACTTAATCCTATGTCTATTGCTCCGTTCAGTAGTTCATGATTTATGAAACATGTGTTTTATAGTAACATATAGTGGGGAAGCCAGACAACTCAGTTTTTCAGGCCAAAACATGGTTTAACCAAGAATGGTTTATAGCATTAAGGGATGATCCAAGTCTCTATGACCATGTACAGATAGTCTTCTACTTACAACCACAATTTAGCCCAAAGTTTCTGTTGTTAAGCAAGGAAGTTGAGTTTTGCCCCATTTTACAACTTTTTTTGCCACAGTTAAGAGAATTATTGCAGTTGTCAACAGAATCACATTCGTTAAGTGAATCTGAATCTGGTTTCCCCTGTTGACTTTGCTTGTCAGAAGCCAGTTGGGAAGGTTACAAAACGGCAATCACATAACCCCAGGTCAGTGCAACCATCATAAATTCATGACAGTTGCCTGAATTTTGATCACGTGACCATGGGGATATTGCAACAACCAGTCATAAAAGTCACATTTTTCTGTGCCATAATTTCAGTCACCAAACCAATTATTGTAAATCAAGGACTACCTGTAAAATCCAATGTTTTTTTTTCAAATTGCAACATCGATGAGTAAGAATGTTATAATTGTCTAAACACCAAAATGTTATTTGTCCATATTGCTTTATCAAATCTTTCCATCTCAATCATAGCCATATTTAGAGGGGAAAGAAGTTTTGTGTTTTCCTGGTATTTTTGAGTCCCACCACAAAGGGGAAAAATATGGAATACTTCTATA
This sequence comes from Sibynophis collaris, assembly GCA_036250565.1. NCBI lineage: Eukaryota > Metazoa > Chordata > Lepidosauria > Squamata > Sibynophiidae > Sibynophis > Sibynophis collaris. The sequence continues at coordinate 180,959 of JANHFK010001690.1, forward strand.
TAGGTGAAAATTTAAAAGCAAGTTTAGACACTCCATGAAACCACATATGACCCATATACATTTTGGCCTAGTCTTACAATTTCTGATTGGTTCAGTGTGCCATGCAATCTGAGGAAACTGGGTTAATCCATGAAGCCATGTTCTGGTGAAGGATGGGTACAAACACATCTAATTTTATCAACCTTACTCTGTTATCAACAAAACTCCAGGTTTGAGGCCTAGTCGAAGTCCACAACTCTTTCCCCCAAATTTTTGAATGAAATGTGCTTTTAAGGAGAGAAAATATCGTGTTCAGATGGTAAATAAAAAAGATACAACTGAGATACAAGGCCAAGACAGATTACATTACCACAAGTTTCTGTATTATTCCTGTTCGTGAATCAAAACTGAACTTCTATTTAAGTCTGACTGAAAGAGAAACCCCAAAATACACTATTGAGGTTAAATAGAATACCTTCTTCCCACTCACTCCCCCAAATCCCAGACTGATAACAAAATGAGACTTCTACAATGTCTTATATAAATGAAATGCAACTCCCTTTACACCAGCAAAAAAAAAAAAAAATTAAAAGGAGGAAGGAAGTGAAGCACATGTAGGAGTCAGAAATTCCAGGCAATTCAGGGACACCCTTTAATAGACATTTTGTCCAACCACTATATACCAAGCAAAGTTCAGTGTTTGTTTTTAAAACTTCCACACTCCAGAAAATCCACAGCCAGGTTGTTTTTCTTGTTTGGCTCTCTTTTTTCCCTGGTTTCCCTTCAGCCATTGAATAATCCACCTTTTTTTCCACTAAAGATCCAAAAGGATAATAAAAGTGAATTACATTTACCATGGCAGGTTGATGATTAACCAGATCTAGTTCTGTAGTGCAAATATAACCTCTGTTTTCAAAGCATGCCATTAAAAGAAGAGAAAAAAAAATGCACCGTTCACTGATAAGATCTTGAGACTTTTTACACGTGGAAGAGAACAGGGTAAAGCCACCCTGATTTCAAAACTAGGCCTTATAGACATGTAACTCTTGAATTTTGCACCATTGTTTTTTTCCCCAGAGACCAAAGTTCATTCCAGAACTTGGCTACCAGAATATAGTTTACGATTCTGCCCCTGGAACAGTTTTTTAAAAGGGGTTTTTGTTTTGCTCCAATTTCCAAAACAGCGTCCACAAAAGCAAATAATCATCATCATTATCCCAGAAGATACAACACCCTAGATTTTAAAACGGAGGGGG
>JANHFK010001691.1:29996-40475 GCA_036250565.1 Sibynophis collaris
TGGATGCAGTATTCTAGGTGTGGTCTTACTAAGGCTTTATAGAGTGGTATTAGTACTTCACTTGATCTTGATTGTATCCCTCTGTTAATGCAATTTAGGATTGCATTGGCTTTTTTGGCTGCTGCTGCACACAACTGGCTCATATTTAGCTGGTTGTCCACTAAAACTCCAAGATCCCTCTCACAGTCACTGCTATTAAGCCTGTTTCACCCAGTCTATATGTGTACATTTGGTTTTTCTTGCCTAAGTGTAGGACTTTAATTTTCTCTACATTGAATTCCATTGTGTTTGATAGGACCTATTGTTCAAGTCTGTCAAGATTTATCTGGATCTTGAGCCTATCTTCTAGGGTGTCAGCTATTCCTGCCAGCTCAGTATCATCTGCAAATTTGGTAGGTTCCCCTTCTATTCCCTCATCTAAGTCCTTTATGAAGATATTGAAGAGTAGTCGGCCTAAGACGGAACCTTGTGGCAACCCACTGCTTATTTCCCTCCATGTAGACTTAGAGCCATTAAGGACTACTAGTTGAGTGTGGTTTTTCAGCCAATTGTGAATCCATCTGATGGTGATGCGATCTATCCCACTTTTTTCTAGCTTACAAAGAAGTAGGTTGTGGTCTACTTAATTGAATGCCTTGCTGAAGTCTAGGTATATTATGTCCACAGTATTTCGCTGGTCTACTAATTTAGTCACTATGTTGAAGAATAAAATAAGATTGGTTTGGCATGATCTGTTTTTAACAAACCCATGCTGACTGCTAGTTATTACTGTATTTGTACTAGGACACATGACCCACTGAAGGACTGTATATTGCATCCAGATGTTGGGAAATAAGTGAAAGGAGAAATGCTGAATGCAAAAAAAAAAAAAAGGAAAGATAATAACTCAAGCAATCCTTGGCTGCATCAGAAGCTTAGATAAACATTTTGTTAGATACTGAACTGAAATGCTTCTTTCTTAAAAACTTGGCACCCTAGATCTGATCATTTGTTGAAGCAAATAACCATATAAGGTTCCATATTCCTTGCCTAACCTCTTCATATTTCAGGGTAACAAAATTCATTTCTTTTTCTCTTTCTTTTCCACCAGCAGCATGGAGTTTATTATTTATTTATTTATTTTATTAGATTTTCAAACCGCCCTTCTCCTTTGCAGGACTCAGGGTTTAAGATCATAAGCTTCTATAAACTTCTTTTTTATTGGTTCCAGGCTAGCTTAGACAACAATTGTTCTCCCTGTATACAATGTCAAATTAACCTCAATTTTTTACAACTTCTCAAGGGTATGTAGAAAGCTAACACTATACAGGTTTTTTTTTTGTCTTGCCAAACACTCTGCCTTTTTTTTTTTCCACCTGCATCCCGTTTCTAAATCTGGAGGCCAAGGCATCTACAGGGAGGAGATTAAAAGGACAAAACAACAGGTATTACAAAGCCCTGCCTCTCTTTTTAACAAAACAAAATTAAAAATGGAAGATGCTTTAATTGCTTAGTCTCCCCCACCATCTGGACTCTTGAGTTCTACTGCAAATATCTCTCTCTTATGGTTCTGAGATTTTCAAACTTTCCAGTTTCAAGTCAGAGTTGGATAGGAAATCTTTCTTCTTCATATTAGTCTATAACCTATGTTAATCTTGTTCTAAGCTTTAATCATATTTGCCTGCAGCCCATGGAATCGCAGAAACTAAGTCAATAATTAGCAGGAATGTCCAGCAATTCAGATGTAATGCCTGAGAGGTTAGGGTTCTCACGATCATGATAAAACATGAAAGCAAAGTCAGATGTACTTTCTTGTACTCACAGTTTGGCACTGCGATGAGTAATTGAGAGCATAAAAAGTTATTGAGGCATGAATAACTCACCACATTCCTACTCCTACATTCAGGGAACCCAATTGTTTCAGTCTATAATTAAAAGGAAAAAATTAAAAAGAAGTCAGAAAGGAATTTATTATTAAGATTTATTATTCTTAAGTGAAAAGACCAAGACATTGTGTTTTAGTATTCCTTCATTACAATTACTACTATTACTGAATCCATGCATACTGACAAGGCTGCTGCTCCTCAAGCAATCTCATCTTATTATTAATTCATGGACTATTTTATTGGAATTATTGTGCACTAAACTAATTCCAACAGTGTAATTTTAAACAAGTTTTTAAACTATTTTCATTAGCAAAAACAGAATTATTGCAGAAGTCAACTTCTTCCTGCTCAATCTTTAAGTCCATACATCCCCTACAACTCTTTACAATTACTATTTAGCTATTGCAAAGATATAGCAATGTCATTTTCTGTTTTGCTTCAACTTAATTTCCAATTCATACCATAAAAAAAAACTCACTAAAATCTTATTTTAGAAAGGAATGCAATCACTAAATATCAATTTAAATAGAGCTCTGAGTATGGGAAAACCATAGTTATGTGAATTGTTCTGCCAATACCCATGAAAATTGGAACCATAGAAGAAAATATGCATACAAAATTCAGATCTAGTGTCTCTGGAGATGCAGGTACGTCAAGCAATAACTGATATTCTTCAAGGACACAGTTGTCTGCTATGGCTTTGGGCCTTTTCTATGCATAAGACTCTGAAGATGAACTATAGTGGGGAGCATGCCCAATCTTGTTTTATTGCTTTATTAATCCTTACATGGTGAGGTTGCATTGGGGAACCATGAGTCTCTTCTTAAATAACTCAAGGTCAATAGATGGAAAGGAGAGAGGAAGCCTTTCTTCATAATTAAGCCAATAAATTTCCCTGTCACAAGAAGCAAAGATGGCCATTTGTTTTGATGGCTTTCAAGATAGCGTATGAGAAAAGAGTGTTAAGGGTGCCCTTTCTTCATTTATTTATTTATTGCTATTAACCAGGACTGGAGAGAAATCACTTTTTTAAAAAAAATTGGGTACTTTCTCCAAATTTCTGTAGGGGAAGGAGAAATTTTCTCAAAATTTGTCAACAAAATTTGTTTCCTCTAAGAGGTTATAGAAGATGAGAAATGTAAGAAGGGTACTTTCCTTCCTTTTTCTTGACCTGCTGTTCAGGTAAAGGAGGCTAAGAAAATTACAAATCATTGGAATAATAATAGATATTTCTTTCATGCCTGCAGCAATTAAATAGAGGCAAGAACACTCAAGAGAATTCATTGAAATTATCTTCTCATTTGAAAGAATTTCATCAAACTAAATGAAAAATATAACTTTAAAAGTCTAAAAAATGTCTTTGCCAAAAAAGAAGTGAGAGAATTAAGCAATTTGGTTTGATTATTACTTCCCCGGTTCTGTTTCTTTAAACTCCCCTTACCCTTCCACCCAAGATAAACACCTGCTTGCTGAATGCAATGATTTTCAACGTATTTTAGGGCTGCTGGCTGATTAAAAATATTTAACTGATTAATAATATGTTATAATTCATTCATCAAGTAAATTTGGGTAAAAATATCCTAGGTTTGCATATTCATATCAGTAAATGCATTACATTTGTGTATTCATTATTTTGAAAAGCATGTAATAGTTTTTGAGTATTATTACATTAATGCTACTATTACTACTACAGGTAGTCCATGATTTACAACAGTTCATTTAGTGACCATTCAAAGTTGCAATGGCCCTTTTCGAAGTTATGACCTTTGCAGCATCACCATGATCATGTGATCAAAATTCAGATGCTGGGCAACTGGTTCATATTTATGACTGTTGCTGTGTCCCAGGGTCATGTGATCTCCTTTTGGAACCTTCTGACAAGCAAAATCAATGGGGAAGCCAGATTCACTCAACAACCAGATTACTAATTTATCAACTGTGCTGATTCACTTAACAACTGAAGCAAGAAAGGTCATAAAATGGGGCAAAGCTCACTTAACAACAGAAATTTTGGGCTCAATTGTGGTCATAAGTTGAGGACTACCTATACTACAATTCATCAGGGCTGCTGCTTTGGCAAAGAAAAAGAAAAGTGAATTCTTTGCATGAGCAAATGGCACAGGCTGCTTATGAACACTAGAGGACAAAATTTTAAAAGGCTCCCAGTAGTAAAATGCAAAACATCTCTTATTACTTTACACTATGTATAGCATAGATGATGCTGTAGAAGTGGCACTCACACATTTGCTAGAGAAGTGGCACTCACAAATTTCTCCTGGTGGGAAGGCATCACTGTTACACAACTGATTCTGTAGTGCAAGCAATCTCATTTGAAAATGAATGCTTGAACAACCAGCCTGCATGGTGTGATCTACTGACTTAAAACAGAATTGAATGCTTAAAAACTGAGATCCTCAATTACAGAAACTTTGGCCAGAAGTTTGAAGTTTGAATGTCTCATCTCCTATCTAGGTAACCTCTGTTCCATGAATTGAAATAGTCCCAATTTTCATTTACTAAATATTCAGTGGGAGGACTACAAATTACTTCTCCCAAAGCATCTCCTATCCCCAAAATTCTACACCATCTGCTCCTTCACTATGATACAGCCATGAACTTTGCCCACCACCCACATTTTTGCATTAAAGTGAGTCAGTGGCAAATTACCACTTTAAACCCTCTTGATACTTTTAAATATTACCATTCCTTGACTTTGTCCATCTGTTGCCTGTTCCAATGGCGCTTAGTCATTAAAGGAGGTTTGACTTCAAGGTTTTTTTCTTGAACAAGGGCTTCATAGAATTTTCAGAGACAGAAAGAGAGAACATAAGCACAGCTTTCATGAAGAAAAATGCAATGGATAGGCATCGCAACAGCACTAGCAAACTACTAGAAGCATTTGTAAACAGCTCTCCTTGCTCTTCACAATAGGAATAAAGGAATAATAAAATAGACAAGCCCTGACTTCTCTTTTATCCTTGTGAACAGTTATGAACAAAGAATTATCCTGCTTAGTGAACTTCAGAAGCCAGATTATACTAAAACAGTCTTCCCTGCAAAATAATATGCTTTTGAGTCAGAAATAGCCAGGCATGACCCAAACCTCCGTATTAAAGTTTTTATTTTCATTCTTTTTCTTTTTTTCCTTTACCCTAGATTATTAGATACTTTTGCTAGATAAACACTATAGCCTCTTCCCATACCTTATGTTAATGGGGTCAAACTCTCATAGCTCTGCCACCACCTTCTCATCAAAATCATATTGCATGTTTGTTACAAGAAAGCTGGACATATAACTCCTTATTTGCTTGTTTATTCCTTCTTCGTATATGTTCTGTGCTTCTTCAGTTGAACTTATTCTAAACATTTTAGTGTTGCTCTATCCAAAAACAAGAGTAAGAAGCAATGTAATAAAACAAAATATTATCATGCGTATGTATTCCTTAGACCCAGCATCATTTCTTGCTCTCTGGACAAACTCTTAAACTTCATCAATACCGTTTCCAAAGCCTCTTTGAGAAATCTGGAAATGTACACATTTCCTAAGCATAATCAGTAACAGAGCTAAAATTGCCTGCAGCGTAAGAAGCAGGTGTCCAAAATAATATTTACTTGTCCTCTTGCTAAATTTCTTAGTGGGTTGAGATTCTAGAGTTCCTACCTAACATGCATTGAATACACACGTACTCTTTGGACTAACATCTTAAACTGCACCCAGAACCAAACCAGAACCAGACTAGTAGTCAGTGCAGCTTCCACTGCATGGATATTCCATGGTAGTAGCCAGTTTATCTCTTTAACAAACGGCAATTGCATTTAGACTAATATATTGTTTCATAGTGCTTTACAGCAGTCTCTGTGCAGTTTACAGAATCAGCATATTGTCCCCAACAATCTGGATTCCAATTTTATTGACCTCTGAAGAATGAAATGCTGAGTTAATGTTGAACCAGTCAAGATCGAACTCTTGGCAGTGGACAGTGTCAGCCTGCAATACTGCATTCTAACCCCTGCATCACCATGGCTCTTCATTTTGCAGAAGATGAGGTTTCTGGATGGTCTTGGAGGGCAGATCTTGCCAAGCACAAGCTTGTATATTACTAACTTGGTTCTAGCCTATATTAACCTTTTCTTTTGACCTTTCCTTGATTGATTATATGCCATCAAATCAGTATTGATTCTCTAGGATGATCTTCAGATCTTTCAACAGTGTACCCATCTCTATTGCCACTGAGTCCATCCACCTTCCGGCTGGTTCTCCAACATTATAAAAAGATATTTCCTGCTCAGCTACCTCCTTACATGTATCCTATTTAGTTCAGTCCTTGGTAATTCATTGTTGCTATACAGATATTGATCAACTCATTCCTTGACTGTGGCATGGGGAATTAGCAAGTTATGGAAAAAGAAATTTAGTCTCATAAAAGAACTTTAAGATGCCATAAATTTAGAAAGAAGCCTATAATTTTGCATATAATCTTTTTTATCATGACTTTAATTCATAGCTTTGTCTGTCAAATGAACTGACAGCATCAGTACCAGTACTGCATTCTTTTGTCCAATAGAAGTAAAAATAGAGGAATTCCTCCTCTGCCCTCCAAAAAGATATGGTGAAATCCATATAAAAGTTTGTACCTGAGGATGTAGAAGAATTAACATATGTATTTCTCTGCTGTGGGAGTTTAAATACTTAAATACAATATTAAAGATGGACATTGGGTGATCACAGCTAGAATGTAATTTTCTCTCTGGTACCAAGTGATGGTTATGCATTAATATATCAAAATGTTAAATAGCTGTTTATCTTTTCTGAGTAAATTTATGAATTAATCTTTGCTTCATGAAGGCAAAGGACTTGCTTTTAACTGATCTGGAAATAATTCAACTGAGTGCTTTGCAAATGTACTCCTATTAAAAGATTTAGCAATGCCTCCCCTCCCCAAAGCCCCCTTTCAACCAGGGGTGAAATCCAGCAGGTTGTGACAGGTTCTGGAGAACCGGAAGTGGAAATTTTGAGTAGTTTGGAGAACCAGCAAATATCACCTCTGGCTGGCCCCAGAATGGGATGGGAATGGAGATTTTGTGGTATCCTTCCCCTGCCACACCCACCAAGCAACACCAAGCCCACCAAGCCACACCCACAGAACTGGTAGTTAAAAAATTGGATTTCACCACTGCTTTCAACTACTACCTTCATTGAAAATCTGAAAAAGTGCTTCATCCAAAATGACTTCTCTAAATGACAAATTGCTTTCATAAAACATGGATGGACCACATACTAAATAATGGAGATGTCCTGTCTGGAAAGAGGCAATATTCTATTGGGCAGGTAAATTCCATAAGCAAGTATAGGATAACTAATAGAGGTCTATTTGACTAAGTTTCTTCTCAGCAGCTTTCTGTTCTTCCAGATATCTAGTGCTTCTACAGCACTTCATAATACCAGCTCCAAAGTATACCTGTTATTCAGTGCCAAGTGTTCACATTCTCAAACTAACTAAAGTTACGGGCCTGAAGAATAAATCTGCTGCTTCTGAATCTTCACTCCCAATTGGCCATGATTCATGCCTTTTGACTACCCATCATAATGTTGTTCTATGATGCATGGCAGAATGTATTGTGTTACTGATATTCAGTTCTTTGCCAACATTCTTTTTATTTAGAATATTTTTCTTCTTGGGGAAGAAATGTCCAGTGATAGGTAGTTTTGTTAGCTATGTGATATCCATTTTTCTCTGTCAAGAAAATTCCTAGGAAGATCTAACTAGATTTGTTTCAATGGGATTTTAAATTAAAGCTGCAATATTTTTCCAGTCAAGCTGTCATTCTAAACTTGTAGCTTTCCATTCTCAGAATTCTCAGCAATGATCTTGCCAGCCAAGGAAATCTGAGAGTTGAGGTTCACATATGTAGAAAGTACCAAATTGGGGAAAGCTGTTTTACATGATGAATAAGCATATGTTTGAGTAGGAATAAAAGGTATCCCATCTTCATTACCATAACCCAGCTTTTTGCTTAGTAATCAGAAAGTAACAAGTATAGTATTGTTCTTAAAATACTTTATAGGTACAGAAGAGGATTAGAAAACTGGAGTTATGATATTATTCACATTGACTTTTGTAAATAACAAATGGCAGGGTCCATTGATTGATTGATTGATACACTTAGATCTTGGAGACCAACTTTGTTGAAGAGTCGTTATACCATCCCTTCATTTCTCTCAACTTTATTTATTTATAAGTTCTTTCAAAATTATCCACACATTTGTGGCAAAGAAAGTGGGTGAATGAGTTTTATGCAGTCCTCCAGAGAAAGGGAGAATTCTCCAATTCTCCTGAAGTACATTATTACCAGTGATAATGCAACTTGGGGGGAAATGAAACGATTGTCCACCTTATGCCTCTTCTTAGAATGTAATTGAAGTGTATGAAGCCACAGACATTGCAGATTGATAGAGAGAAGAATATATCATGAAAGGGAAGTCATTTACACATTTGGCATGCCCAGCTCCTATCCAAACTGGTGCAAAAATGCTACTCTTGAGTCATAAGGATGTCTCCAAACTTCTCTTTTGAAAGAATTTCTAAAATTCTCTTTGATCCAATTGAATGAGAACTGCTGGAGAAAAAAAATGTAGGAGATTTTATCTGTGCTGAAGTTTACCTGATATGAACTGCAAAAGTTAAATTGTGTGAGGTACTAAATAAATGTCTCATTTAATGTATTATACATCCTATTTATGGATTTAGTTTAGACATTTTAGGGAACATGCAGCTGTCTTGGTAGGCTTCTGAATCAGTACTAAGGAGATTCCTCTTTAAAAAGAAATGACAATGATTTAAACTACAAACAGTCAAATACACAGAGAAAACTTCACAGACGGTCCTCAGTTGTTGACATAATAAACAAAGGTAAATGAGCTTTTTAAAAAGTCAATGTGTGAGATAGATTTTTTCCCTGTAATTTCTTTATTTGGAGTGGATTGAGGGCTGAGAGTTTACTGGCCTGATGCCCTTCCTAATGCCTATACAGAGTTCACAGCAGATATTTTCTCCTTGCTCATTGATAGAGAAACATCTGCCACTGCCTAGGATTGAATTTTCAACCTTCCAAGTGGGAGGTATCTTCACCTCTACGCCACTGCACTGCTCCCTCTAGGGCTAGGCCACCATACTGTTCATAGACCTATAAGGATACAGAGACTAAAAAACAATACATTTTTGTATATTTTAACCAAGTCAAAAACATTGTTTTAAAATCATTAAAATGAGGTTATTTTTCTGAAACAACTATAAAAATATGACGATCTATGAGAATTGGCAATTAAAAATTCTTCTATCTGGCCTGTCCAATATAAATTAAAATTTAGATTGAGGAGTTCTTATTTCTACATGAATATTTTATTAATTAAATTTGTTTTCTATGCTCCAACTGCTGCTCATAATTCATCATCACAGATACTTCTCATTTTGGCTATTGAAGTTACTCATTCTTAATTTTTTTTAAGTATTTATCTTTATTAATTCAAGTTGAATTAGAATTTCAACATTTCAATTGTCTTGAAAAATATTCTGCATTTATTAAATTACTTTATTTATACTTGGTGAATATGTGTATTTCATTAATATGATTGGTCTTATAAATTTATTAAAATTTATTGAGAGACTGAATGATTTTAACATTTAAAACACACTAAAAATCTGGAAAATGTAAATCAATAGCAGAGTAAGTACATGCACATCTGCTTAAGTATAGAATTTAATGGGGCTTATAAAAATATGTTCCCAATGGCTATAAAGTTTGGTTATGTTGCCAACTGGAACAAGAATTTGCACTAAAAAATTCCAGGTCTCAAGTAGTCATTGCTAACATATTTATATAAGTACAAAGGTTAAATAACAGCAAGGGAAAAAGTTCTAAAAAATAGGGAGATTCTTCTCAAGTACAATTAAGATGTGACATAATAGCTTTTGGAAAAGGTCAATATGTCTTTAAAAGTTTAATATCAGCATATGAGGGAACACAGTCCATAGTGCAAATCAGTAATGTGCAATATTAAAAAAGCAAAATCAATTAGATCTATTAACACAGGTAATTAGATGAGCATACATCAAGTTGTGGTGTTTCTGGAAAGGAATCAATGAGTGGTTTATGAGATAACATAAAATTGGTATTAAGTAAATATATGCCAAGGCAATACTTTTCCAATAAGAATGACTAGAGTAAGCTTTATAAATATCAAGCTCATGGCTATTGGTCCAAGTAGGTTGAATTCAGGAACCATCAGCTATCCTTTGAGGATATCAAGCAGAGGTGGTATTCAGCAGGTTCTGACCAGTTCTGGAGAACTGGTAGTGTAAATTTTGAGTAGTTTGGAGAACCGGTAAATACCACCTCTGACTGACCCCACCCCCATCTATTCTCTGCCTCCTGAGTTCCAGCTGATCAGGAGGAAATGGGGATTTTGCAATAAGCTTCCCCTGGAGTGGGGAGGGAATGGAGATTTTACAATATCTTCCCCTACCACTTCCACCAAGCCACTCCCATAGGACTTGTAGTAAAAAAAAAATCAATCCCACTACTAATATCAAGCACTTTATTTATTTACATATGC
>JANHFK010001691.1:40575-51615 GCA_036250565.1 Sibynophis collaris
AAAAATTTCTCCATGGACCACCAAAATTTTCCCAGGGACCACCAGTGGTCCCCGGACCACTGGTTGGTGACCACTGATTTAGTTGATGAAAAAAGGAAACTCAGTCTGATGCTACCATGTTCCATTCTTTTCCCCATGTATTTCAAATAATCTTTTGTCTCCATCTTTTGCCTCCAGGTTAGCATGATGAAGTTGATTAAATTTAAAAATATCTAATCTGTCTAATAAAAATGTATTACATCTCCTGTAATTATTTTAACCAAAATTAGCTTAAAAAGAAACAAAAGTAACTAAAATATACTAATTTATACATAATATGAAATTGAAAGGCCAGACATACAAGAAATGTTTTTAGCTGGTGAAAATCTTTCCACAGGAAGCAGTGCATTTGCCTTTACGAAGGGTTTTGGGTCAAAGATTGGATATCTCCTGTCAGAGATGCTATAATCAATTCTGCACAAAGCTGGAAGTTGGAATAGATGATCTCAATAGTCACTTTCAACTCTAGTTGAAATTCTCTTTACTACTTTGCAACAGCTGTAGATGCCAGTATTCTGTTATTGTTTATTTCCTTAACTTTGTATTTTGGCAAGATTTTCTGTAGCATCAACAAAAAGCTTATTTGTCTCCTTTGAGACAAGTCTGACTCCAGGTAATTTCATAAATAGGGACGTGCAGTTTTCTTGACAGCAATACCAAAGTAGTTTGCCATTGCATTTTTCTGCATTTTTACTTTAAGTCCTTCTTTTCTCTGCAGTCCTCCTGAAGCAATCTTCACCTTATGTGAAAACAAGGATGTTGGTACTCTCATAATATGCCTTCTCTGTAGCTGCCTCATACTGTGTGATTTCTTACCAGTAAAGAGCTCAATGTATTTTCCTGACATTTGGGAGAGTCAGCTGCTAGTCTATTCTCAATTGCAGAAGATACCTGGGTGATTGTGGGTCAGTTTTTTTCCAGACCAATCTACCTCACAGGATTGTTCTATGATTAAAAGGTGTGTGTGTGTGTGTTAGGACTAAACAATATTGCCTTGCTGTCTGAATGAAAAGGCGGGATTTAAGTAAAATATACCTATTTTTGTACTTTTCCCCCTTAAACTATGTTCCAGTTTTTATTTCATAGCCTTCTAATATACAAACACAGGAGTTTCTTCCATGCAAAGTAACTTAGATTTGCCCTGATAAAGAGATTTGGACATAGACAGTGACATGATTCTCTTCAATGAAATGAAGTAGGAATACAGTTTACCTCAATAAAGCAATTGGTTGCCTTACAAGTCTTCCTTCGGACTTCTTTCTCAATGAAGGCTGAAGTTTATCAAATAGAAGTATTTCAGCATGTGGTAGGATTCAGCCAGTGCAAAATCTGCCCACCTTGGAAATCCTTCAACTAATGGTCTGTAGAGATTCTCAGTCATCCAGGTCATGGCTGTCCCAAAGGTGCTTTTTCAAGAGGAAACTGGACTTTGTTTTTTCTTTTGAAGATGTTTCACTTCTCATCCAAGAAGCTTCTTCAGCTCTGACAGGATAGTGGAGAATGGAAGGATTTATATTCTTTGTAGACAGCTGGTGATTTGCATCCTTTTAGATGGTCATTAAAGCACTTGGAAGTTTATCTGTGTCTCAGGGTCATCTGAGTAGTGCTCCTGGTTCCTGTAGTCTGCAATTTTTCCTCTGGAAAAGGATCCTCTAAAAGGATGCAAATAACCAGCTGTCTGCAAGGAATATAAATCCCTCCATTCCCCACTATTCTGTCAGAGCTGAAGAAGCTTCTTGGGTGAGAATCAAAACATCTTCAAAAGAAAAAACAAGAAAGTCCAGTTGACTCCTGAAAAAGGACCTTTGGGACCTTTAACTCATGCTGAGGCTATAGACAAGGTCTGCAGAGGAGGATTTTAAAAAAAATCATATTGGCAGCTGTGGCCATGGGAATAAAGCCTCATCCCATTTTTATGTGTGTTGATTAAGGGACTTCTGGACAGATAGCTCTAGATATCATTGCCCCAGATCGAATAGTTTAACTTTAAGAAGGCCACAAGAAAAGTCTTCTCTCAGAGAAGTTTGTATGAAATTTTGATAAAATACTGTGATGAATTTGCCATTTTTAAATGGAAATTGTACCCTCCAATTTGGCAGGGTTGTTGAAATTTTTTTTTCATTATCCCTTACCCTACCTCCCTTTATATATTTTGTAAAAACCAATAAAATTCATTTAAAGAAAAAAAAGAAAAGTCTTTTCTCCATTTTCATCTTCAGTGGGGCTTCACTCTCAAAACTGAAGCCACAAGAGCTTAATGGAGCAGCTACAAAAGGCAGCTTCATCTGAACCTTTGCCAAAGTGAAACACCCTTTTGAAGATTTATCCAACCCAAAATAAGTGCTCCAGAGTGATGTATCCTTTTTCACCTCCTTGACAGAAATGAATTTCTTCTTTTACTAATTGCAAGCTACTCAGTAATCACTGGAGCAAAGAAAGGTATCAATTAATGCATTATAACATTTGTACAAATAAAAATATATACACCAAGTGGCCAGCTTTGACCGTCTTGCCTGAAATATTTATATCTGTTTCTTTAAAAAAAAAAAAAGCCTCTTCCATCTTTCACTGTTGAAAATATTTGGCATGTTGTCTGTGTAATTCATGGCTTTAGTTTTATCAGGACAACTAGTTGTCATTCCCCTTGTCTTTCAAACAAAACAGTGATATAGCTAGATCTGCTGCACAAAGACCCAACTGAAAAGCCAGATGTTTAGGGCTTCTCCCGAATTATGTCTGTTGATCCAGAAGCCCGCATTTTGCCTGCAAGTCTGAGATGCTGACACTGCTACCATGGATACTGTTAGCTTTGGTCCTCCAGCTTGGAAAAGATCAGCCTGATATCAGAAAGGGAGGTCATGTTCATAGCACTGTGATTTATTATTTACAGTGCAGGAAAGTGAAGACCAATTAAGTAGTTTTGTCTTTCTGAAACAGCATCTGTTTAATTTATTATTTCTCTCTTGTTGCTGAAACAGTAAGGTTGGTAAATGGGGGGTCAGTTGCTGTGGTTACTTGATGTAACTCTTCTCGTTGCTCCCGTTGACTCATTATGATTCATACAAATGTATTTATATTTCACATTGAACAGAAAATGAGTACTCCCTTTCAAAGGGACAGGGTTTCTACATTTCTTTTATGCAGCTGAACATGTTTGCTTCCACCACACAACAGAAGTGGGTTGTTTTTCTCCTTTTAAAGTAAATTAAAGCATCTGTTATGTTTCTTTCTTCACATGATGTGTCATCTGAATCCTGTAGGAAGGGGGGGGGATGAGAGAGTAACATGGAAGGAAAACAAGGTCTCTGCACACACACACCGTTCAGCTACAGCGTTAAATATTAGAAGAGGTGGAAATGAATGCACTTTGATGGCAGAATAAAGAATAAAATCAGGATCCTAAACACAAACAGTAAAAGTAAGATATTTTGCTGTTTGGAAGAGACCTGCTTCAACTGACATTTTAAAAAAGTATATATCAGGATGCACCATTTAGATAGTAATCCTTCTTTCATCTATCTCTTCATGACATTGAAGGTCACTTTACCCTCCTGCAGACCAAGGACAAAACTGATTACAGAGAATAAGGAAGGAGGAGGAAGAAGAAGAAGAAGGAAGAGAAAATCATTTCGAAAAGAAAAGATTATAGGAGACATTTTATACACATGAAGCAATATTAGCAAAACTGACTGCTCACTTTTTTCTTCTCTGCAAATTTCACCTTATTGGCTGAAAAACAACAGCATAACCATTAGGGGATTATTTCTTTTTTTATTCTTCCCAGAGTGTGGAGGAATTTCTGAATCACAGACCCTGAGTTGGGTCAGGTTTCTTTCTAAATAACCCAGAGATTTCCTCCCCCCTGATTTCCAATTAGACTGCTCCTCTCCAAGAAGTGATCCCTCATGCAGAGCTGATATTTCTTTTTTCAAGTAGTTTTAGTGAAATAATTTACAGTAGTCATCATGATTCACAAAATAATATTTCATTAATCTCTGCAATAGATAAGACAACCTCAAGAGTCAAATTCAAAATATGGTACCTACATAGTTACAGCCATAAATTTTTCTTGGCATCAGGGCAGAGGTGTCTTGCCATCACTTCTCCCAGGACATTGTTGTGACCTACAATCCTGATAATGAGGTCTATCTCTCCTTAGCTTGTGAGCCCAAGGACAGGCAGGTTCTACCACCTGCATAAAAACATTTCATCAAACTGCAGTAGGATGTTTCTAGAATAGGTGATTTCCTGACTTTATTGTTCAGCAATCAAAATCAATTAAAGGCTTTATTTTACTACTATGAACTATATATTAATATGTATGAGATGTAAACATATAATTCCTCTTAATGGGTGAGATTAAGCATTGAAATATTACAACATGTTATAACTATTATCAGATAAGAGGGCAAATTGGATCTGTGATGTAGATGAGATAAGTTAGTTGTCTGAAAAAGGTTAGTTTGGTTCTACAATTTGACTGGATCCGAGAAAAGTTGATGATTGTGGTGAACTGATCACACTCCTCAGGAGTTCCACTGAACTGTACAATGGAAGACATTGTTTGGGGACCAGGCGAACAGCATATATTGTGGCCATTTCTGCATATTTTAATAGTGATCTGCATTTGGAAATCTTGAACTCTCTTTGTTATGCTTGAGAATTCAATTGCATACATCATCCAACAGAAGCACAGTACAAGTAGTCCTCAACCTACAACCACAGTCAAGCCCAAAATTTATGTTGCTAAGTGACTTTTGCCCCATTTTGCAACTTTTCTTTACACAGTCATTAAGTGAATCACTGCAGTTGTTAAGTTAGTAGTTAAGTTGTTAGGAGAATTTGGCTTCACTGTTGGCTTTGCTTGTCAGAATGTTGTAAAAGGTGATCCCATTCCCTTAAGATGCTGTAAGTGTCATAAATATGAGTCAGTTGCCAAGCATCTGAATTTTGATCACATGACCATGAGGATGCTGAAACGGTCTTAAGTGTGAAAAACAGCCATAACCCACTTTTTCCAGTGCCATTGTAACTTTGAATGGTCACTAAACAAACTATGGTAAGTCGAGGACTACTTGATAGTCACACATCCTTATTCAGTACTGACATCTGATAAATATTCTATTTCTTCTAATGTCCAATTTCTATCACTCTTATCACAATCCAGAACCAACCTCCAATTTCATATTTGGATATAATATTCCATAATTCAAGCCAATTCAATTTATCATATGCTTTCTCTAAACCAAGCCTGCACAACATACAGCGTTTGGGCACACAGTTTGTAGTGGAAGCAGTGATTAATTTATTGCATGTAGTCCATCCAACTGCCTTGCAAGGTCCATCATTTAAAAAGAACAACAACCAATAAATTAACCACTGCTGCCACTATACCAGGAGATGCCTCCATGTCACTGTGAGTGCCATTGCTGCTGCTGCTGTGCCAGCTGCCAAACAATTGATTGGTGATATTCTTTTGAAGGCCAGAATTACTTTTCATTTGTAAGTTGGTCCCTTCTCTTCTATATGTCCTCTACGTTCATAAACATGTAAAGTTTCTTTATTTAATTCACATATGGCTTAATTATCTGCTAAAGACAAAATATTCAATGCCTCTTTGAGATCATTTAACACAGTTGCCTGTATCTCCTAGTTCGGGTGTCAGCAATATGCGGCTCCCAAGCCGCATGTGGCTCTTTCGTCCCCCTGCTGTGGCTCTCTGCTGGCTGGCTGGTCCCACCCCTTGCCCTTCCCTCCCAATCCCTCCTCATGTGGCCTGAAGGTAAGGTAAGGTAAGGGTGACGACGGAAATGGAGACTCACTCCAAATGAGAGGGAAGCGCTCCTGTACTTGCCTCTCATCTCGCGGAGGTTTCTTCTGGTGCTTATTAATACTGAGTATACCTTGGTCACTTGGGGAGACACGCGACTTGTTCTCCACCCCAAGACACTGGCCCGGCAGTGGCCGATGCTCCACATCGTAATGGGCTCCAGGAGGGGGGGAATGCAGTCTCCCCCATTGTGAAGTGTGCTGAATTTAAGTGTGCTGTTCAAGGTGCTGTGAGAGTAGTGAACAGACCATGGAGGCGGCAAGAGCAAGTTGTAAGTCTAGACCACTGGCCCGGCCCAGCTAAAGCTGACACCACTGCTGTCCCTGCCTCAATTGTAGAATGTCATGCCTTGACATTATACAATTATAATGTGTATGTAAAGTCACAATGAAAAGCCCATGAATTATGTACTTGTGTTCAGTGTTGAGAAGCAAGCATACAAATCAGGGGTTTATGTTAAAGGTAAAGGTAAAGGTTTCTCTCGCACCTATGTGCTAGTCTTTTCCAACTCTAGGGGGCAGTGCTCATCTCCATTTCAAAGCTGAAGAGCCAGTGCTGTCCAAAGACGTCTCCGTGGTCATGTGGCCGGCATGACTAAATGCCAAAGGTGCACAAAATGCTGTTACTTTCCCATCAAAGGTGGTCCCTATTTTTCTACTTGCATTTTTTACGTGCTTTCGAACTGCTAAGTTGGCAGAAGCTGGGACAAGTAACGGGAGCTCACCCTGTTACGCGGCACTAGGGATTTGAACCACTGAACCGCCAACCTTTCGATCGACAAGCTCAGCGTCTTAGCCCCTGAGCCAGCACGTCAATAAATATAATAATGATGTATTTAACCCAAACATTTCCTTTGCGGTGTCGGCAAGGCCCATTTGATTCATAACCAGCTGGGTGGGAATTCACAACCTGTTCAAACTTCCTAATGATGAGAGCTGTTCAAACGTGGAACAGGCTGCCTCAGTGGGAGGCAGGCTCTCTTTTAGTTTAGGTATTTATAAACAAAGACTAGAGAACCATCTGTCAGAGATAACTGTAGCTGCAACCTGCCTCAAACGTTCTGGAGAGACGATGAGGCTGGTCTGGATGATCTTTGTGGCCTCTTATACTTTTACGACCATATAAGGATCTTTTTTAAATAGTTCGGATAGTGTGACTGATGGGGAATCCTGATGAAATTAATCTTCAAGGACAAGGACCTAGTCTGAGATCTTTTGCTGTGGTTGGGAAACAGCCAGTAGTGGGTTCCTACCAGTTCTTAGAACCGGTAGTAAATGCAGCAGGAGGCTCCGCCCGGATGTCATCACGGACACTCTGCACATGCGCAGAAGCTCTGTGCGCGCTCCTGTTACAAGCCGGTAGCGAAGGTAAGTAGAACCCTCCCCTGGAAACAGCCTACTATTGCCAATTATTTTTTAATGCCTTTGTATTTGATATCCGTGTACGGGAATCTAAAAGGCTTGCTGTGTTTCCCAGCAAATTAATCTTAATCCCTGTCCCTACATCATAAGGGAGACGGTGAAACATAGAAAGAAAATGTGATCTAACGCTGCAGAATGAATCCATAACACTGTTTGAACTAAAGTTCTGTGTCAACGACTTCAACGGATAGTTAGGAAAAACGTTCGCAACCAGCCTGCCTTCCGTCGAAGATCTGTATACTGCGCGAATCAGAAAGAGAGCTGAGAAAATATCTATAGACCCTCCACATCCTGGACATAATCTATTTCCAACTTCTCCCCTCAGGATGCCACCGTACAGCATTGTGTGACAGAACAACTAGACACAAAGGTAGGTGTTTTTTTTCTGCTGAACACCTAATTCCCACAGCACTCTCTTAGGTCTAAAGCAGGGGTGAAATCCTACAGGTTCTGACAGGTTCTGGAGAACCGGTAGCGGAAATTTTGAGTAGTTCGGAGAACCGGTAGCGGAAATTTTGAATAGTTTGGTGAACCATCAAATACCACCTCTGGCTGGCCCCAGAGTGGGGTGGGAATGGATATTTGGCAGTATCCTTCCCCTGCCACGCCCACCAAGCCACGTCCACAGAACCAGTAGTAAAAAAAAATAGATTTCACCACTGGTCTAAAGATATTTACCTATGTACAGGTAGTCCTTGACTTACGACCACAATTGAGCCCCAAAATTCTATTGTTAAGCGAGACATTCGTTAAATGGGTTTTGCCCCATTTTACGACCTTTCTTGCCACAATTAAGTGAATCAGTGCAGTTGATAAATTAGTAACCCAGTTGTAAAGTGAACCTGACTTCCCCGTTGACTTTGCTGGTCAGAAGGTCACAAAAGGTGAGCACATGACGCCGAGACACTGCAACCGTCATAAATACGAGTCAGTTGCCAAGCGTCTGAATTTTGATCACATGATCATGGGGATGCTGCAAAGGTTGCAACTGTGAAAAATGCTCATAAGTCACATTTTTCAATGCCATTGTAACTTTGAATGGTCACTAAATGGACTGTTGTAAGTGGAGGACTACCTGTAGTAGGCTGTATTGCTATTTTCCTTCCCATCTTCTCCTTTTCTCATTTCTCATCTTTTCTCATCTTCTCTCATCTTCTCATCTTTCCTATTATCTTTTCCTATTGGTATCTTACGATTTATCACTTGTTGTTTGTATCTTATGATTAATGATTGTAACTATGATTCCTGACCTATGACATCACTCGCTGTTTGTATGTACACTGAGAATTTATGCACTGGAGACAAATTTGTGTGTCTGATCACACTTGGCCAATAAAGAATTCTATTCTATTCTATAAAGAATTCTATTTTAAATTCTACTCTTCCTAATCCCAATGTGGCTCTTGATAGCAAAACCATATAGAACCTGTCCAGACGGCAGCTTCCAGAATCTCCAAACAGGAAACATTTTTATTTATTTAATTTACACATTTATATAGCTGCTCAGCTTTCAAACAACTCTGGGCATCTTCCAATAAAAAATTAAAAGACATATAAAATCATTTTAAAAACTATAAACTCAACCACTTAAAACATAAAATATTAAAAACAACAAAACCCTGGTGCCAATCAGTGCTAACGTACTGTCATTTAGTCTTATCCCATGTTAACATAGGTTAATAGACAAATAAACCGACTCAGTTGAATAAACTTCCCTGCTCAGCCGTTTAAAATAATTCTTTTATTTTCCTCCAGACTTCCAGTTTATTTCTCTTTGGTTTGTGCAGGTAAAAATCCCAGCAGATTATGAATCACATTTACAAATACCAGTACTTCCTCTTTTTAATTTTAGATTTTTTAAAAAAATGTGACAATACATAATATTCACATGTATTCTCAAGAACACCTTTTTTGAGCCATGGGAAGCTTTATTTCTTTTCTTTTCAGGTAAAAGATATAATTTTATTAACTATATTTGCTAACAGCACAGGTACCGAAATTAGGACTACACAATCCACACAACAAAACAGTACAGAAAATCCTCCTTCCTTAGAGCCAATCTGGTTGTTATCTAGATTTCTGCAGGGTTAATATGGTGCTGAATGTCTACTTAATTGCAACATAATCAATGTTATTTCCAGTGTATAACCCTGTATGTACTGTTCAGGTAGTCCTTAAGTTACAATTGCAATTGAGTCCCGGACTGACATTTCTAAGCGCTGTGATTGTAAAGTGCAACAGCACATGACTTCCATCTCTTAGCAACAGCAATCCAGGCAGTCACGGTTGTTGCTGTAACCCCAAGAAACACGGGTTGTTCATTAAGCAGGAAGCAGAGGGAGTTCCAGGTAAGGAATGTGGGGTGCCACAAGAGGATAGAGATGGACTTGGGAAGTCGATCTTAATAGCTCTAGCACTAGCACTTAGACTTATATATCACTTCGCAGTGCATTCATTACAGCCCTCTCTAAGCGGTTTACAAAGTCAACATATTGCCCCCAATAATCTGCGTCCTCATTTTACAAAACTCGGAAAGATGGAAGGCTGAATCAGGATCGAACTCCTGGCAGTTGGCAGAATTAATCTGCAATAATAGCATTCCAACCATTATGGCACCGCGGCTCTTCCTGGCACAGGCCAATGGCACAGGCCACATGCAAGAAAAGAGGGCACGGGATGCACGGATGTGTTTGCGTGTATCCCAGATCACAGGGAGATCTGGGAAAAAGAAAGCAGGCTGTGAGCAAACACAACAAGGGCGCGGGAAAGAGGGTGTGGGTGGGTGCATGCAGATCGGCCAGGGAAGGAGGGCAATGGTGGGTGCGTATTTGTGTGTGTGAGTTCAGAGAGGACAGGGAAGATGGGCATTTGTAGTTGCGAGTGACCAAAAGGAGGAAGTAGTGTGGCACATGTGCCTGAAGAAAGGCTGGAGCAGTGGAGAGTTATCCAAGCAACCTGTCATCTTCCCAATAGTTTTCTCATTGACACCGCTTGTCAATGCCAATCATGGGACAATGGCATGCTGCAACCACTCATTAAGTGCCAGCTGATTGCTAAGAGCCCAAATTACAGGGGGAGCTGCTGCAACAACCAGAGCTGTGAGGATCCGTCGTAAGTTTCCTTCACTCGGTGCCATTGCAACTTCGAATAATTGCTGAACGAACGGTCATAACTTGAGGACTATTTGTAATTCATTGCTGGAAGCAGAGATTTAAATAATTTGATCGTGACAACCGAACAACATTTTGTGGATTCTATCCCATGCCCCAGGTAACTAGACTTATCGCAAAGTTTTTTTTTTTTTTTTATCTTATCTTATTCAATAAAGGTCATCTACAAGGTGAATTGATAGCTTTCCTCTTAAAGGTTCTTTTCTTTTATTGCTTGTAATTCACTGCTCTTTCATGGAGGAATTTAAAGTAAGATGTGTCAGTATCTGCTTCCTGAGGAGTAGAGACGCTTGGCTTTTAATAACTGAATTCAAAATTTATAATATAGTAATTCTTCATTACTAAAAAGGAAAATGGTAGGGGAAAAAAAAGAGCTTAGGTTTCATCCTTCTGCCTTAACAGGAAACAATGCAATAGAATAGCATCTGGACCAGGAAGCTTTTAATTAAAAGCACAGTATTTTACAAAATCAATAGAACATTGCCGGTATAACTCGCAATGTTCTATTGCAGTGTTTCCCAAAGGGGGCGGTACCGCCCCCTGGGGGGCGGTGGGATGCGTTGGGGGGGGCAAGTGGAAG
>JANHFK010001691.1:70496-104598 GCA_036250565.1 Sibynophis collaris
GGACTGACATCTGTCAGAAATTGTGTAGGGCAGTATTCTGATTTCTGGTGCACATTCATACAGGAAGACCAGCTGGCTGGTGCACATGTGTGCTCCGGAAATTGGAACAGCAGCCCACTGGTGCGTATGCACACACCAGAAAGATGATCTTCTGGTTTCTGGCACGCGCATGCGCACCGGTGTGCTGATCTTTGTGTATGCATGCACACTAGAAACCAGAAGACCAGGGGTCCGATGCACATGCGCACACTGGAAACTGGAAGATCATCTTCCTGGCACACATATATGCACCGGGCAGCTGCTCTTCCGGTTTCCTGTGCTCTCTCGCACGTGAAGACCAGCTAAGCACACCAGAACTTGGAAGAGCAATGGCTGATGGCTCATGTACCCAGAGAGATGGTTCTGTGTACCACTTCTGGCACGCATGCCATAGGTTTGCCATCACGAGTGTAGGGTCTCCTGCTTGGGCTGGTGGTTGGACTAGATGACATACAAGGTCCCTTCCAACTCTGTTCATTTGTTAAAGAAGGGCTAGGGCTTGCATTGTGACACAAGCTACCAATATGCCTTTTTTTAAACAGACATTCCCCATTACCACCCCTTTAATAGCAAAATAATGTAAAAGAAAATAATTCCCATAAAAATGGATTAAGAGATGTGAAAATGCTGGATATAATCTTACGTATCTATTTTTTCATGCAGCTGTGTTGTTAACTTGAATGTTATTATATCTGACTGGATTAGACAAGGAAAAAACTTTTAAGAAATTATCTTGGTTCACAGTTCAATTTGCAAAGCATGAATTTCCTGGGAAATGAAATACTTATGAGAGAGTGATCAAATGAAGACAATGAAAGAAGATACAAATATAAAGAAAATATGAAGATGATATTCCCTGTGTCATTTGGTATTTGATTCACTACTAAGAAATCAAACTCTGCTTTTGTAAAAAAAAAAGAAAGTCTATTTAAATGTACAAAATTGGAATAGAGGATGGAAGGAAGGAAGGAAGGAAGGAAGGAAAGATGGAAGGAAGGAAAGATGGAAGGAAAGATGGAAGGAAGGAAGAAGGAAGGAAGGAAGGAAGGAAGGACATATAAGAAAACCACTGCTGAGACACTATTTGCAAAAAAAGTCTACCTTTGTTTGTTTGTCTGTTTAGCTCCCCTGTCTAAAATACATAATCCTCTCTATATATACTATTTGTATATTTCAATATGAATTTCAATATAAATTAATATAGTATTGAATACCTACAGTATGTGTAGCCTGATAATAACTTTTCTCAACTCTTATGAGACCAGACCAGATTAAATCTGAACTATACTTTGCCTTTCTTTCTAGTTTCATGCATCAACATGTCAAAAAAAAAAAAATTGGAGCAAAAAGATAAAATATAAGCCTAAATATTGCCCACAGCTATTTTCTAAACATTAAACTAGAAATGTAAATCTTTCTCTTATTTTGCATATAGGGGAATAGGCAAAATGTGTCCTGTGCTTTTAAATCACAGTTAGACCTATAGATTTCTAGGTAAATAAAAAACCTCTGATCTTTTAAAAACATTATTTCTAGTCATCATTTCTATCCTATTCTATTTCTATTCACCATTTCTATCCTATTTTGTTTCATGTTTAGCCAAATACAGTATGTGAGCAGAAGCTGCATCATTCCATATCCTGCGTTGTAGATAAGACATAAACCCTCCCCCAGGTATGCCTATTCCCAGGCCTTGAATTCATGAAGCTATATGGGTGAAGTCTGTTTCCCATCAGAAAGTCACACTGTACAGTAATGTGATTATATCATGTGAGATGTTGGAATGGAATAAATGAAACAGGCTTGCTCCTTTTTCATATGTTGAATGAAAGAGACAGTAAAATAATTGAACTATGGTACAATTGGCTCTGTAAGTTTTTTTTTCTGGAAATAAAGTAGTGCAACAAGGAGCAGCCTGGTGTGGTGGTTAAGGCATCAGGTTAGAAACTAGGAAAGTGTGAGCTCTATTCCCACCATAGGCACAAAAACAGCTGGGTTATTGTGAGCCAATCACTCTCTCAAACCTAGGAAGGAAGCAATGGAAAACTACTATTTGCTAAGAAAATCAGTTCAAACAATTTTTAAATTGTTTTGATCTAAACACAAACCCTGGGAAGTGTTGTCACAAAACCACTGTGTGCTCTCATGCACAAAGGTGGTCAAATTTATGAAGAAGGCACATTGCTGAAGCACAACATACTGTAAGTTCAAGCCTCATAAGACTAAGGCCACTAGCACAACAACTGCAGTGTCTATATATGTCTGTTCAACATGTGCAAGAACATTCTGTGCCCAAATTGGCCTGATCAATCATCACACCACATCTAATCTTAACATGATTATTTTTTTTTAAATCCACACTGTTGAGGCCTTCATCAGTGATGATGGATGAACAAGAAATTCTACATTTTTGCTGGCAGGTCAAAAAGAAATGTTGAATATAGTAAAAACCAAACTCATACAGAAAGGAGAGAGAGAGAGAGAGAGAGAGAGAGAATTGTAAACCTTATTCAGCAAAAGAAGCCCTATTAGCCACAAACAAAATTTCTATGCTGTATTTCTTCTCAGAAGCAGATTTCAGCTCAGGAGGCTAAAAATAGAATCATATAATGATAGCTTTAATAATCCATTCATTGTTTAGATGCACCAATTTCCTATATACAACAAAAAGCTATTAGGGAAATTTAGAGACAGGACTATTCATGTAATCTAGTAATAAATTGCAAAATTTGTTAAAGCTCAAATTAAGATTTTCTATTGGGCCTTGAAATAGGAATGGGAGCCAGAAAACTCTAAACATAATCCCAATTGTTATGCTAGTCCACAGTCAGAACTATTTACACTTTGCAAAACATCTTTATGTATCATAAACCATGTATTACAGTATATTATTGAAGATTAGCAGAACATAAATAAATTAATACAGATTATCTGCATTCTAACAGACTCACCACAGCTTTTTCTGGTACAAGACCTTCGGTGTCAAGACCTATACCACCTATCAATGAGTCAATGAGTACCTAGAAGCTGTTAATCTTTTCTTTTTTAAAAAAAGTCATTCCATCCAATATAGCTAAACATCATTTCCCATTGGGGCAGATGAACTACCCAAACTGATTATCATTTTGGAATTGGTTTTTGGTTGGTTGGTGTTGGGTAGGGTTATTTTGCTCTTTCTCAATCCTTTACCATCTCCACATATCACTTTATCAGATATTTCCATTAGTCATTTAAATCAGCATGTGTGTGTGTGTGTATGTGTGTGTATGTGTGTGTATGTCTGTCTGTCTGTCTGTCTGTCTGTCTGTCTGTCTGTCTGTCTGTCTGTCTGTCTGTAAAGATTTTTGATATATATGTAATCTGAATTTGGGTCAGCCCATACATTATGCAGATATTCCTATACACAATGCCAGGTATTTGGTTGTGCCATTCAGCATACACTGTCCCTGCTTGTTTCTTAAACCCTGCCACTCTATGTTGGACTATCTCTGAAGCCTCCTTCCAAAGTCTGCACCTTGAATTCTGTCTGGTGGTTGGTATGTGTCTCTATATTTCTGTGTGTATACCATTTGCCTGAACAAACTCAATACCATCAGTTTATTTTCGTTGAACCAATGTATTACCGTCACCAGATTCCACTAGATTATCCCCTTTCATGAGTCATTTACATTTTCATAAATATTCAGTTATTTTAAAAAGATGAAGTGAATGTGCATCAAGAAGAGAAGGAAGGAAAAATGCCTTCTTTGTTTTAGATGATGTGCAGAGATGTTTCATTCTGTGATTAAGATGGAGATGATTCCTTCTCAATGAAGTTTTCCAAATGACTACAATAAGTAAATCTTGCTCAAATAGGCTTATTCATAGTTAAATTCATGTAACACTAAAACCTTATAGTGTAAATTCTACAGAAAGGAACCCCCAAGTTACTTATATTCAGAATAAGTACTTTTTAAAAAAGTTACCATATTGAATTAGAATGCCCTTTTCCATTTCAGCTAGCAACCAATTAAAAGTTGCAAGATTGACCTGGATTCAGTTTATGTCCAGTCCAGGTAAGTTAGCTGTGTGAATGGAATGGGGGGAAAGTAAGATATTTGTATTCAATATTGATCCTGCTGAGATTCATGGTCATCTTTCCTAGTTTAGATTTTGATTAAACCATACAATATCCTGCAATGGCAAGACGATAAGGAATGTTTTAATACTTCAGTGTTGGTCACTAAACAAGTTTGTCACATTTAGAAAACTAGAGGAAAACAACATTGCGTACTTAAGCATTGTAGGAGAGTCGTGTTAGACTATGGTGAAAAAAACATCCAAAAAAATGTCATAGCACCTTTTCCAACTAGTAGGTTTTATTAAAAGGCATAGCCTTTCATGAGTTGAAGCTCACTTTTTTAGATCAACCTGTCTTAGAGCAATTTATCTTGAGTGACATCTACTGGTGAAAAGTGAGTGCTCAGCAAATCTTTGTCACTAGTTGCTTCTGGAAGATTACCATTTAACCAGCCTAGATTGCTTTCGTATGTTACTCAATCACCCTTATCAAAGTAGCAATCAGAATGTAATATATCCCTGCTGCTACCATATAATCTAAAACCAGAGGCTGCAACCTGCTTTTATCTTAAAGCAGCAAACAACATCCTGCAATCTTCTCTATTAAAACTCATACCGTTTCCACTAGAAGAACACTGCCTCAGTTTATTAGCTTAAAAAGTCAAACCTGTCTCTTTTTTTTTCCCCTGGCAGTGTAGATGGAGAGAAGAACGTTGTTGCTGGGAATTCGGGAATCGCTTTTTTCGCGGACCTTGATCTCCTATATCAGTGCCAAAGCAAGACCTTTGAGATCTCCTTGTCGCTATTACTCTTCGGAGATTTCAGCCTGCTTCTTGCCTAATTACTACTTCATTCTCGATTTCACCTTCTTTCCTCTCAACGTCTTTTCAAAAACAGCACCGGACATCTTGGAGTAGGCACTGGCGATGGGTTGAAGCAGAGTCGTCCGCCGGCAAAGAAGTTCGGCGAATGGAACTGTCCAGCGTCTCGAGGTGCTGAAAAAGTCTTCAGACGTTCGCTGGGAGAACGGGCAGCGTTAGGGCTGGCGGGCCAAATGCTAGGAAAGCTTGGTAGGGCGGCGCCACCTATCTACTAAATAGGAATCGAGCGAAGATTAACTCAAAACGACAGAGAAACACGAGGGTGGGAGGCGGCATCCAGGCGCATTCGCAAGAGCACGCCTAGCTCCTGTACCCTCTCCATGCCTGCTGAGCTAATGGGATAAGAGCCCCGTGGCAAGCGCCTCCCCCTTCCTGGGACCGCCCTCTCCTGCTTGGACAGCTAGAGTAAGCGCCTTCAGCATCTGGATGGCAATGCTTCAGCCCATCTGCTGAACCCGTGAAGAACATGGAATCGTATGGCAAGAGAGCTCTTTACCCAGAAGGTAAGGGAATGGACGCACGAGGAGAAATGGTGTGCATGTGGTCGACGGGGAGGGGTGGGGGGAAGAGGCGAGTGGAGGGATTTCTCTCCCCTCACTTTTTAACCTCTTCTTCTAAGTCTTGCTTGTCGGACTGTGGATGCTTTTAGAAACTGTAGCAAAATTAGGGATGCTAAGGAACAAGATTCTTTTCCTTCAATGTCTTCCGTTTCTTCTTCCACTTCTGTTTTGTTTTTCTGATTTTCCTTACTAATACCAGATCAGCTCCCTCTGCCTAACTCCACATGCACACACACTGCTTAAGTGAATGCTGAATTTCTGAAAGAGATGGCGCACGGGAGGGGGGGGGAAGAGCTGAGTGCACTTATATTGCATATAATGTATGTGTCTTAGTTTCTCAAAGTCATCCAGTCCTGCTGTAACCCATCCATTACTTTCTGGAGTTTCTTTAACTCATAGGGAGAGGATACTCAAATTTCTAGATGCCTTAGATAAAATTTTGCAAAGACCAAAAGGAGGTGGGAAAAAATGGAGTTTTCCTTGAAAAGAGAGATGTTGCTTTGGGGAGAAAAGTATATGCAGGGGCTGAAGAGAAGAATCAGCCACACTGGGTGCAAGAGATGCTTGCAGGAAGAAAAACATTTTGGTTAGTTATAGTCTGTTGGGAGGCTCCAACAGGTAATTTAGATTTTCCTGTCCTTATTCCATTCTTTCCTATCTGTGTCTAGGCTGGTGTATATAGTAAATACTTTATTTATTTATTTCTGGAATTAAAGCACACAATCTCTTTCCAGAATACTTGTTTTTCAAGCTGCCTTGAAGAGAAATATTCTAAGGCTGATTCCCTTCAAGAGAGGGGGAAGTTAAAATGCTTGGCTAGAATTTCCAGATTAATTCAAAACGTATATCCCCAAGGTGAATAGTTGGCTGCCTGTCTCAATTAACCCAGCAGGTTGAGCAAAACTAAATTAAGCCATTCAGTAGTAACCTCCTTATCAAATTTTCCTGTACTGTTATTTCCTGCTTTTCTTAACCTGCATGTGGTGAATGTAGAGATAGGAAAGAACTTTCAAATCTATCCCCAAAATGTATATGTATCTTGCCACACCCCCACCCACAAAAATATGAGAACAACAATAATATTTTTCTTCAATATAAAGTCTGAAGAGAGATGGGAAGTTACAAAATATGAAGTACAAATAAATAAATAAATAAATGTATTGGGCTCATTATAATCTGTGTGTAGTGCTTAGTTTGGAAAGATTAAAGTTGGCATATCTTTATTGTGCTACTCTAAACTGTTTATGCTGGGCACATCAGTTAGATAAAGATAAATGGAAACTCTTGTAAGCAGAGGTATTATCAACTGGGAGGAGAAGAGGGGAATCTAATTGTGAGAAAGTGCAAAAGACACATCTGAACACAGTTTGCATTTTAAATGAAATGATACTTGAACCCTAAGCGTGAGCTTTTTGGGGGAAAAAATCCAGACTAAAAAAGCTGCAGTCTAATGTATGCATTTGTCTTATTATAAATCTAAAATTTACATCGTGAAACTGTGAGTTTACAGTTTATCTTTTCTTTTGTAGATTATCATTGTCTGTTTAGAAATAAATTGTATTTGTTGGGGAGAAAAAGGGAAAAAACATACATATGCTTTTCAGGGACACACACAAATTTTGGATTTCTGGCAGAAATTAGCAAGAATCCATCATTTATTTCCTTTTATGTATGGGTGAATAAGTAAGTGTTTCATAAAGTTCTTCTCCAGTGCGCTATGGATCTAAGCAAAGACTGTGGATTTATATTTTCAGTGTAGAAATCAAATTATTAACAGCCCTAGCTTAAAGATGACTCATGTCTATTTAAGAATGGATGGAATGCCCCAAAAATACAAATTATTTTGAAGAAAGCTTGACATAAACAAAGAGCTTTTGCTTAGTCTTGGGGCTTTTTTATGATGGCAGGATACTTGTTACTGAAAGAAAAAAAATATTTGTTGTGACAGTTAGCTAACCTTTTGTTTAAATCATATAGATACATTCTTCTACTCAAAAATATAGACTGTTGGTTTTCTTTAAAAAATCCTTCTGTCAAGTCATCTATTTCTATCTTTGTAGGTACATATTACAATATACTATGCCTATTTGTTGTTGCTTTGAAGTAATCAAGTGATGTTAATACGAGTCTAATCCAAACTGTAATAGCACCTTTCCTGTTGCATTTGATGGCTGGGGGGGCAGGGGGGATGGTAGAATGCACTGCGTTCTTATTCTAGTTGGTTCACAATATTCTATCATTGTCAGCATTATATATATTTGCATGCGTTTCTATGGAAGGAGAGTTTTTGATGATAATCTATTGCTATCAAAACATCTATCTAAAATAGCTACATACCATTTGCATGTTTGTTTGTTTACTATTGGTATCCTAGAGTGACATTTAGCTCAAATATATTGACAGCCAAATTATGTTAAATTGTGCAGTGAGGTGAACAACCTTATGAAACCTTGCCAACCATTGGCAAAGCAAAGTACTGAGAGCATATAAAATATGTACATTGCACATTTATTTCAGAATAAATTATTTTATTAGTGGGGCTAGAGCCAATTCATTTATTTTCAAGCCTAAATTATTACAATATAGCGTACTTATGTTTATGTGTGGACTTGTCCTTGCAGATGACATTCTATGATGAAAGTTTTTCTTTTACCTTAGAATACCCTGTGCATACTTTACATTTTTCATGTACTACTGTTATAGTAGAATGTAGCCTATGGCCTACTCCACATTGGTCTCTTAGAAACCACTTAAACTAATTCAGAATCAAACAGTTCACAGAATCACATCCATAGTCTTAAACATACTTTAAAATTGCTTTGGAAACAGTGAACTACTCTATGTTTTATGTTATTTTTTATTAATATTAACATATTAATAAACATAGCTTGTTTTGTGGAGCATGTCTGTAAGTACATTTCTTTAAATATTCCTGCAAATCCTGAAATCGATAATTAACACTGCAATTCAATAAGTATAGTCAATCAATGTAAACTTACTGAGTTCGATAAGATTTAATAGCACTGAATTTTGACTAGTAGTTTTACATGTTCTTATTTGGAATCGGAGTAAAAGCTACTTAAATCAGTGGAATTTACTCAGAATCACATAAGGCCCTGTCTAAAATCCATTTTAACATAAATACTTAATTGTTTTTAAAATGTAACTTATGCAAATTCAATTATGGCTTAATATTGACTTAAAGGACACATTTGGTGTGCTTGTGACAGCAATGTGGAGCAGAGATGCACACATTGCAAACGTTTAGAGAAATGCATTCTGGTGCGTTTCAGAAATTTTGGGAAAACTCAGTTTCATTTTCAAATATATATTTATAAATATAATTATAATTATCATACAAATACAGTATTAGTCCATTCCATTCCAAGAAGTTCAAAAAATCTATTCTGGGTAGCCTAGACATTATTTTAAAATCATTTAGTTCTGTGTGCCAAAGTAGTGTTATGTATTCTCTGGGTTCTGAATTGCTTTTAAATATGCATTGCTTGTACATCAGGAGGATACCTTATAAGAAATTTGAGATATTTTCTAAGATTTTTTCCTTTATTAATAACATGAATTCATGACATATTTAGCTGATCATGTTCAGCTTCTTTTAGTAGTTTTAATAGTCCATTAATATTGTCTTCTGGTGAAAGATTTAATGCAATATATTAGTTTACAAGATTGTGTCATGTTTGTTTTGGGACATGAGATGTCAGCCACTAACCCTGTATTTTTTTAAGTCTTCTCAACTAGAGAATCTCAAAAATCAGCCATTTACCATAAATGCTTAGTTCGATATTAATTGTGCTCATTCAATCATTCAATTTGTTTGTTTTTTACTATATTCAATATTCCTTTTTGACCTGGAGACTCTGCCAGCAAAAATGTAGAATTTCTTGTTCATCCATCATCACTGATGAAGGCCTCAACAGTGTGAATTTTTAAAAAATAATCATGTTAAAATTAGATGTGGTGTGATGATTGATCAGGCCAATTTGGGCACAGAATGTTCTTGCACATGTTTAACAGGCATATATAGACACTGCAGTTGTTGTGCTAGTGGCTTTGGTCTTATGAGGCTTGAACTTATGTTGTGCTTCAGCAATGTGCCTTGCTTCGTAAATTTGACCACTTTTGTGGATGAGACCACCCGGTGATTTTGTGCCAACACTTCCCAGGGTTTGTGTTTATATCAAGTGATGTCAGGGAGGCCTATAGTGTGCCTTTGTACTATTTCTTCTCATGTGAGCATCTTCCAGTAGGAAGTTCCCCAAAAGGAGTTGCTTGGTTATGTGCTTGTTTAGTATACATATGACATGACATTCCTTGCCACCCCCTCCCACATTGTGCTTTCATCAGAAGTGTGTGGAGTGATGGTAGACCTGTTCTTGATAAAACTTCATGTCTGATTCTTTGTCTTGTCAATTGATGCCTAATATCCTGTAAAGACAAGTCATGTGGAAATGGTTAAACTGTCTTGCATTACTTTGACGCATAGTGTTTCTCAGACACAAATTCTGCTAACAAAAATGTAGGCTGTAATGTCGTAGTGGCAATGTTACAAGAATATTTGACTTGTTCTTATCTGCTATTCATTACTCTTAGCCATCCCACAACTGATCAGTATACTGGAACTTCCGTTAACTGATGAAATTATCTTAGGAATTAGACTGAATTAAACATTTGATGTGGTGGTATATTTCTCTGTTTCACAGCTGAATTTCAGTTGGTGCAGCCTGTTTTTTCTAAAGTTTATATCAATGGAGTCTCTTCTATTAGGGATAAAATAGATTATTTGTTTCACTTTTTTATATCTTGCTGATATTCTTGGTTTAGTGAAGATATATTAAAATCATAAT
Organism: Sibynophis collaris; assembly: GCA_036250565.1. NCBI lineage: Eukaryota > Metazoa > Chordata > Lepidosauria > Squamata > Sibynophiidae > Sibynophis > Sibynophis collaris. Next base: position 80,901 of record JANHFK010001691.1, read on the forward strand.
AATTTTCTGGTACTCATATTTTCCAAACTCTGTTTATGTTCAGCTCTCATTTCCAAATCTATTTAGGATTAGGTTCTGGCAATAAGCTAAAAGCCCATATGCTATATTTCACCTTGCATCTCATAGTAAGGACATTTTTAATAAACTAGACAAACATTATCTATTAAGAAATAAACCTCACAATTCTGTAGTTATTATCATTTTAGAATTTATCTTACATATTGTAAAAAGTAAAAACAAAAAAAGTGTTTCAAAGCATGTCTTACGCCTATTGCTCTTGAAAAAAGGGTAGCATTTAACAGCTCATGGTTAAAAACTGAATCTCTTTTCATATTTGAATACATATCAGCTGTCATTGTATTATCTTAATTGTTAAAAGAAATACCAAATTATGCTTGTATACGTGGGGTCTTAGAAATAAATATGGGCATGGAATTGAGATTCATTCTAAAATTCTAACAAGTGGTTTAAATATTGATATCAGCTTTTGCTTTAATACCTTGATTTTTAAGATGTTAAATGAAGCAATACATTATCTTTCATCTTTCATCTTTTTTGCTTTTATTCCTGATAATGAATGAAGGCCTTGAATTGTCTTTTTCATTTTCCTTGTTAATCTGAAAATAAATGTGATGTCTTTTACTAGGAGCGTATGGAAGCACACAAATTCTTTTTAATAAATGTGATTTCAGAACTATTCCAATATTTCAATTTTCAAAATATTTACTGTATTAAAATAAACACATACATTTGTATGGTATATAGAACAGAGTTTCCCCATGGTGAGATAGGTAGCAAGTACATTTAACTTAATTAATAAATATCTTAAGATGAGATGGATGACACACAAATCTAATATCAATTATAAATACATGATGGACTTGGCTTAGCTTTTCTTCACTAGTTTGCCATCCTGCATTTCAGGTGATTTGATTTCTAAAAATATATATCATTGAATTGTTTAATTGCCAGATAATTGTTTTAAAGACAGTTTTCGCAGTGATTTAGCAAAAGTGATACTTTCCATTCTTATTTAACATCTCAAAGATATGTTGACGTCAGTTCCTTCACTGTCAAAATATATTTATAGACTCTCTATACATGTAAGATATCTGACAGTAAAATGATACCAGTTAAATAAGCTAAATGGACAATGAGGTTCTGATGGACCAAATAATGGACCAAATCACATTTACATGCATAGGGAAAGAGAGACTATATATTGTTATGAAAACAAATAATCAAAATCATTTTGAAATATAAGGGGAGTAAACAAAATATTGAATATAGTAGATGCTAATTAGGTATGATCTAATTTGAATTGTTAACTTAATTTGGGAAATGAAGTCAATTCAGTTTGGATAGCCAACTTCATCCATTTAGCAATAGAATTTAGCAATAGCACTTAGACTTATATACCAGTTCAAAGTGCTTTTACAGCCCTCTCTAAGCGGTTTGCAGAATCAGCATATTGCTCCCAGCAATCTGGGTCCTCATTTTACTGACCTTGGAAGGATGGAAGGCTGAATCAACCTTAAACTTGGTGGGATTTGAACTGCCAAACTGCAGGCAGCTGGCAGTCAGCAGAAGTAGCCTACAATACTGCACTCTAACCACTGTGCCACCGTGGCTCATTTAACAGATAGATTCAATGCATTTTTAAAATATATATATATATAAAATGTAAAAAAGTGTCCCAAACTTGAATCAACAATTCAATGACATCAAAACTGATTTGATGCTCTACATTAAAATTTAGCCCAATCTTCAAATTGAATATGTTTGCATCTCTAGAACATAACCACTGTAACACTACAGCAAAATTACAAGCCCATTTTATATTAGGGAACAGAGACTCCCAAACATTACAACAATTTGAAAAATAGAAAGGGATTAAAAAAATACCTAGAACCTATTTTATACCTAAAATACCTATTAAAAAAACCCTTCAGGAATGTGCTGTGAAAATGTAACAATAAAAGCCTCATACCATAAAAGCATTACAGTATAATCTCTGAAGAGAATATTCCATAAGTGAGTGGTGACTTTTCTTTCATAAAAATACACCGTACATGAAAAAAAGTGTTCTGGTAACATCAAGGTTTGGTTAGGAACATGTAGGATGAGAAAGGTCTTTTGATACTAAGAGCTGAAGTCCAGAAAGGCTTTAAAAGTATGAAACTCACATTTCTGCAGTTGAACTGAAGGCCAGTGGAGCTATCAAAATATTGCCCTGATTTCTACATACTTGAGCTTACAGAGATATTATGTACTTAAGTGAAACTGCTGCAGTATTTTCAGAAATAGCCCCATTTGTAATATCTTATAATAATCCAAACAGGATTACCTGTGCATGGAACACTGAATGTTATATATTAAGTAACAAAACGTCTATCATTATGGTAGATGGGAGATGTGTAAAAAAGCTTTTGAAAACTGTTGATAGCTTTGAAATGTCTATTATATAATTGATAGTCAGGTAACCAGGTGTTGAGGAGGATGGAGAGCACTGCAGAAATATATCCTTTCTGGGGATAACTGGGAACATCTCATTCAAACAGCTGAGGAAAAGCAATCCTGCCGACCAAACATTAAGATTCAAGCCTTCGTGTCAATATATGGCTTCACCTCTTTAGCTTTCTATTTCCATCCAATTTGTATATTACGCTATTAAAATTGGCCATGCAACTGGTCAGATGTTAGTCAACAACTTAATAGCATTCTTGTGACTTGCTGTTTGCTAGAGGCTCTGCCATTTTGCTAAAACTGTTAATTTTGTTGCCTTGCACAAAACTCTTCATGTTATAAAGGTTGTATTGTTTGTTCGTATATAATTTAGATTTCTAAGAACATACAACTCAAGAGCAACCAGAGTGCTGAATTCTGTACCCCCTCCCCCTTTAGTATAATGGTTCTGTCAAGATTTGCATGCATGTTTTATATCTTTAAATAATTAGATTATCTTATTGATTGCAAATCATTTTACAGACCATAAAGTGGTCTGTAAATGTGACATCCAAATACATAGCAACAGACTATGTATAGTTGAATGAAAATGAAAGGAAAGGAAATGAAAAGTGAATTACAAAAAGAGTATGACTGCAGTTTTAAAAGATGACTTCACTTCACATTTTAGCAAGATTAAGATTCTGTAATTGGATATTGAGATATTATTATACATATATTGGGTATAGGCGATTCATTTTCTTAATGGGCCTCTCAATAATGAGATTATTTTAAAATATTCTTTCCTCATTGGTTCTCTATAATTGGGGTTTTGAATATAACCTGGCATTTGTGCAGCTACCCGCATTTGTATATGCTAAAAACCAAATCCAACCCTGTGTTTTGAAATGAAACCTACAAGGAAGACGTGTGAGTTAATGGGTACAGGTGCCCTTTTCAGAGGGTCTACTTACAGAAATGCTGGAGATTCTGAAGCTCTTGGGAAATTAGTTTGATACTGTGGTCTGTTATAATGGTTTAGCACTCTGCTACAAATATTGTTCAAATACTGTTCAAAACCATTTTACGGCCAACAAAAGTCAATTGCCTAATCAAAAATCTGTGCAATGGTGTTCACCTAGTTGTTTAACAATGTGCTGGATAATTGCTAAGATGTTATAATTACTCTCACTTCATTTATGCTTAACACTTTATGGTGGATTTGAACCAAACCAAACCAAAACATACAAAACGATATCTCCATCCTATTTCTAGATATACATATGTATGCATCCTAGTAAGAATGGTTCTTCCACACACATTGTGTAATGTCTAGCTTAATATCAGTGGGGAGGGGGTTTCAATTAGGGCTTGGCCTTTACTCTTGGGGAAAGCTATTTTAAGCTTGTTTATGAGGAAGCAAATTTAAATTAACATGTTGGTGCCACTTTAAATTGAGTTTAATGAAGAATAATTTGCTATTCAAAATTTTTACCTATAATAATGATATAACTTTCTTATGATGATTATCACATGTATTTTTAAACAATAGTTCATTGGACTAGCAAGGTTTAAATTTGGAAAGGGAAAGCAAGGAGAAACTACACAATCCAGCTACCTGTTGTATTTCTGCAATATGAACCTCCCGCCTCCTCTCTTTATACTCCCTGTGGGTTTATACTCCCTGTGAGCATGGGGGCATGAGGCAAACTAATCCAAAATCATGATTTTAATATGCATGATGCTTTTATATGTTAAAGTTGGAGTAGTTATCCAGAACACCAAGCTTCTGGCAGTTGATTGTCTTGAATCTTGATTTAGATTCCAGTTCTTGTGAAGATGTTGTTAAGAAGTCCTGCGGTGCATTTGTTACCACTAAAACATTGTCTCATGTATTTCAAAGACACTGTGGAGCTCTATTGCATTCTTACCTCCCACCCCTTCACCATGACTAAGTGTTGTTAGAAAGAATTACACTTAACCATTACACAGATGGCAAAAAATGGCACTTATCTTGCACTGTCTTTTTAATTGTATTTTTAGATGGATTTGAACTGAAGCCAAGGACGTCTTGAAGAACTGCTTTCCTCCATCCTGAGACCAGATCCATCATGGCAGCAGGTGTAGCAGCATGGCTTCCTTTTGCCAGGGCAGCTGCCATAGGTTGGATGCCGGTGGCCAACTGTCCCATGCCACTAGCCCCATCAGAAAAAAATAAGCGCCAAGATGAGCTAATCATTCTCAATGTGAGTGGCCGGCGTTTCCAGACATGGAGGACTACATTGGAGAGATACCCTGATACTCTACTTGGCAGCACAGAAAAAGAGTTCTTCTTTAATGAAGATACCAAGGAATACTTTTTTGACCGGGATCCTGATGTCTTTAGATGTATCTTAAACTTTTATAGAACTGGCAAACTACATTATCCAAGGTATGAGTGTATCTCCGCTTATGATGAGGAGCTTGCTTTTTATGGGATCCTGCCTGATATCATCGGGGACTGCTGTTATGAAGAGTACAAGGATAGAAAGCGGGAAAATGCTGAGCGATTGATGGATGATGCAGATTCTGAGAATAAACAAGACTCTATGCCAGCCCTGAGCTTCCGGCAGACCATGTGGAGAGCCTTTGAGAACCCTCATACTAGCACCTTAGCCTTAGTCTTTTATTATGTCACAGGCTTCTTTATTGCTGTTTCTGTGATCACCAATGTGGTGGAGACCGTACCATGTGGCTCAATATCTGGCAACAAAGAACAGCCATGTGGGGATAGGTATGAAATGGCTTTTTTCTGCTTGGACACAGCTTGTGTTATGATTTTTACAGTTGAATACCTGATGCGACTTTTTGCAGCTCCCAGCCGATACAGGTTCATCAGGAGTGTGATGAGTATCATCGATGTGGTGGCCATCATGCCCTACTACATAGGTTTGGTGATGACTGGCAATGAGGATGTCAGTGGAGCTTTTGTGACTCTGAGGGTTTTCAGGGTATTCAGGATTTTCAAGTTCTCCCGTCACTCCCAAGGCTTACGAATCTTGGGGTACACACTGAAGAGCTGTGCTTCTGAGCTTGGTTTTCTTCTCTTTTCACTCACGATGGCAATTATTATCTTTGCTACTGTGATGTTTTATGCAGAGAAAGGATCTTCAGCCAGCAAGTTCACTAGCATTCCAGCATCATTTTGGTATACTATTGTCACCATGACAACTCTTGGGTAAGTACTATATTTTTCTTTCTTGAGCAAAGAAAAAGGTTACTGATCGGTGGAGTTTCAGAATTTTCTGTGGTAGCTGATCTTCTACCCCAGTCAGATCATAAATCAAAGATATTTTTCGTCTTTTGATTGTTCTACAGTGTACATTACTTACAACAAATCACAGTTTCATATTTGCAGTTAGAAAAGGACATAGTTTATAGCATGAGAAGATAGGCCAAAATGTTTTGGAAAATCAGTTGTTAGTTAATTAATTTGGAATTTTTGGAGTTTCTTCCTGTTCTCATTTTGGATATGAGCAGCCTGTACAAATAGTTTATTTTGGTTTTAATAATACTTTTCTAGTATGGGATTATTGAAATCCTTTTTACACTGCTTTTGACAAAGGTGAGTTGCTGATTAATTAAAACTGGAATCAAAAGAATATGGTCTAATTCCACTGGAAAAAAGAGCAGGCACAAACCAAATGTTTAGAAAGCAAATAAAAGTGTACATTTGCATTCTTCGAAATCAAATATTTCATTTTAAAGAGCTTGAGCTGCTCTCAAAAATGTCAGCTTCAAAGAGTGCTGACACTATTTACCCTTGTATTGTTATTTGATTTTTCCATATTTCAAACAAAGGGCATTCTCGTGCTTTTAGAATTTTTTCCCTCAATTTGTTTTCTGATCAGCAGAAGAACTGGGTTAAGAAATAAAATACAAAAACTCAGATAGGGAGGAATATGAAAAGACAAATAGTAAACCATTACCCTTACCTGTTAGTGGTATCATGGATATTTATTTCAGTTTTATTGTTGCTAGAAATTCATGGTTAGCATTTTTCATATTTTAACAATATCTTGGAGAAAGAGCAGGGCAGATAATATTTATAAACCGAATATATAAGAAAGATTAACACATGTGGTTCTTTCATCCTTAATTGTTCCTGAGCTTCTGGTTAAATTCAAACAGATACTGCAAATTAAGAATTCAGAAAGTAGAACAGACTGAACTGGAAATTAATGTACATGGTTAAATGAGTGTATTCCAAGAAAAAAGACTTGGTATAATGGTAGTATAATATCCGTAGTACAAGAATTACAAAATGTTAAACTCTCCAATCCTGATGGTGAAATCACATCCTCATATACCCAAATATTTTGGACTGGTGTAAACATTTGCAATCTGTATTACAAAGGAGGGGTACGTAACCCATGTGATATTTCCACTATCTTTGTACATCATAGGGACCAGTTAAAATTTCAGTTTCTGCAACTTTAACTTTAAGAAGGAATGTTGATGGTAGTTGTAAACTTTTTAAGTGGGAAAAAAATCAACTTTAGCCGCTTTCCCACCAGTTATTTAACCTCTGCATATAATACAGGGTTTGTATATCAGCAAAAGATGATACAAAAAATTAATAAATTTTCTATCTGTTTGTAAGATTGTATGGCTCCTGATTTTTAACCATACTTCAACAATTGCTTTTCCAATGTTTGATCATCAAACACTGCATAACATTCTTCTTGTATTAAGGGTATTCACTGTTTGCAAAGAAACTTGAACTTCATAAGATGGAATAATTAAATATAATTTATCTCCTAAAAGGGCAAGCAATTATACTTTAGAGGAATGAAAATATTTGGAAAATACAGAAATGTGAAAATTGAACATTTGCCACTTCACTCAAATAAATGGCCATCTCCTTATTTTGTTTTGTTTAAAGATGATTCAAAAGCTTGCTATATATAAGTAATCATTTTGGGCACCTTGAATTTAAAATATGTGCTAGAATATATTTTCATTGCATTTTGGCTTCTTTTTCAAGAATATGTTAAAAATTATTAGTTTCAATTATTTGCAAGAGGGCAACAAAAACAGATGTAAAACTCAAAATTGCATATAATTTCAAATGTTACTTGCAATAGAAAACAAATACAGTATTTTCAAGGACAATGTTGTTGTCTTTTAGGATGGTGTAAAATGATTGTAAAAGTTAATAATATTATGCAAATATATACATTTTACACATGGCAATTGAAAATTCTTACAAATTCAAAGATGAAGAAAGCATGTGGGCCATCTGTGATAAACATTATATGACACCATATGTTTTATATGAAGCTGTACATTTTAAGACTCATTTAAAGCTTCATAGAATGTAAAAATGAATCTGAAAATGATGCCAGGCTACATAATTCCTATTCATAGTACTATACTTAAAATAAGATTTAAGGTTGCTGACAAACATGTTTGGAAAGGAGAAAAAAAATGTTATATTGTTGGAGACCTTAATGCTCTTTGAGCTTCATTGTTTATTTCCAGACATTTCATTACCCAACTAGGTAACATCATTAGTGCTAGTGAGTGCCTGATTTGCTCTCTGTTTATATAGAGTAACTTGTCCTGCCAGTGTTGATGAGGTATCATTTTCTCCTTGGTCACACTGTTTTCTGCTTGTTTGGTTGATATTAATCCTTGTATATCTGGGTATTGACTACTGTAAAGGATGTGCTCTGGTCTTTTTGTTCCCTTCTTAGATTTTTTTAAATAAAATTTGCCTGCACATATTTTTTAATGAAACAACAACCAAGTTCAGAGAGAGCACCAAGGATTCCACAGTTCAATCCTGAGCTACATCTATTATCTTCTACTGAGATTTCTATTGTTTACCTTTTTCAATGGAAAGCAGGACAGGAAATGAAATGTATCTAACTTGTCCAAATATACAGGGAATGATTCCACAGTACCATTAATTCTGTGTTTAGCTAACTGAAATACTCTCAGACATAAAGCACCTTTCCTTTTTTCACATAATGATAGTCCAGAGTGAATCTTCTTGAGCACTCTAAAGTGTTCTTCGACAAGGTTAATCATATAAATTATAACAGTGGTGTTAAGCTCACTGAGCAGGCTAAAAAATGGCAGACACTAAAATAGGATATTTAACATTTAAGGCTGATCATTTTAAGCTTTTTGCAAACTACTGTCTTCCAACAGAGATTAATGCATGTACCTACTTGTATTATTTGTCTGGAGTGATTTTTAAATGGAAGAATTTGCTGAAGCATCAGCTGTACAGTCTGCATTTCTGAGATCTCTTAAAGACCTTTTTGTACTATAAAGGTCCCTTTTTACAATAAGGTCAAAACATCAGATAATAATACATGGAGGGCAAACTTCTTTACTGTTTTTACTTTCCATTACACCTTTTCTGTTAATATGTCATTACTTGCCCTTTCTCCTACAAGCTGTTAAAGTTATGTGTTCCTGTTGATTTTTGAGAAAGTACCATGTTGTCTTGTAAGATTTGTAAAGGGCAACTCTATACCATGATGGTTGCTATGGCATTTCTGAACTTCTGAAGGAGCTAGTATGGCATTTTCTATTTTGAATTCCTTTCAAAGATGGAATGGAAACATTTGTCTTTGCCTCTAAAGTAACATCGGTGCATTTGGACTTTCAAAACTTAAAACCCTCTTCAAAAATTGAAATCAATTCGTTGAAATCCTTGTAATAATCCTCTGCTTTAATTAGAAATGGACTTTGATTCATAATTTTCATCATCTTTCAGGTTTGGCATATTTGAATCTCACTAGCATGTGAATGGAGCATTTTTGCAATCAGCTACAATTAATATTAGGAAGATTACAGTCCAAAGTTTATTTCAAATTGTGTACACTTAGGATTTTACTTCACCAGTAAAACAAAGCAAAGAAGCAAACAGAAAATCTCCAATCACCAACATTCTCCTATTAGAACATCTGAATAAAAGAGTATTGTAAATTAAATAGCAGGCCAAGATCATGCATAATATAACAAAAGTATTAAGACATGCATTTTTTAAAAAAGAATTAGATTACTCAGAGCATGTCTCTGCCTCCTCTTCTGCTCCTAATTAATTTCTGGAAACAGAGTTGGGGAAAGAATCATGACTTGTTTCCATTTCATACTCTAGATCCTGTTTGCCACAATAACTGTAAGAGTATGAATTTGTACTGTAACTCTTAAAAACTGGACAGTAGGACACATTTCCACACATTCCTTGCATGGAATAAAATTGAAAACATACAAACTAAGCAACTTCAATTCCAAACCATGATTCAGCTTGCAGTAAAGTTTCAGGTATAAATGTATTCATAAAACCTGCTAGAAAGTGATCCTGGTTAGCATTACTTTGAATGCATTTAAAAAAATCATATATTGTTTGCACAGTATATCTTTATGATTTCCCACGATGTCTACCCTCTGGTGCAAGTTGCCAGGGTTGATAAGGTCCAGATTCCTTGGATCAAGCAATGTTACTTACTAGGACCTAGGAAATGCAACTTTATGTCATGGTGTCTGCCGTCTGTCATGAGTTTCCCCATGAGACCAGGGTGACTTCCACCCTGAAGACATTCCAGAAGGCTTTCTTGGGCTACGGCAGCTGGAGCCACTTGGAGGATGTCTTTGTTTTTTTCCTTTTCTAGTTTTTGTCGTTGTTGAATATTATTTTGTTCTTATTTATTGTTATTCTGATCATTGCAGTATGAGAAACCTAGACTCATTCTGGAGTTGGACAATGTGAAATAAGATAAAATAAAGATATTTTTTTTAAATAAAGACCCTATCAATGGACCATTTCATCCTAAAGATTTCTCTTCATTTTATAGGATCGTGTCATGATATTTTTCAAAACCTTTAAGCTGAGTAATTCTTATTTCATTTAAATTATTCTGATTGATTGATTAAATCTATTTATTAAATTTATATGCTACTAATTTCATTATCCAAAGTGACTCTGATCAACTATCTAACACTTCAACTTCTATTTCAAAACATTTTATCTACAAGAATTCACTCATTCTAAATGTATATAAATCACAGAAAGGAACTTTCAAGTGGTAACTTTGTGTTGCAATTACTTTTCTTCGTAATTTTTGCACTTAGTCCTTCAAGTGAAATACACCACAGAGTAGTACCTTAAATCCAGAAAGATGAGAGGAGACTTTCACTTACCAGATAGTAGAGAATAAAGCAGCCAAAACCTCAGTCAACACTTTCTATCCTGGGAGAAGATTAAGATCATACATCTATCAATCATATTTAGCTAGGGCTACCTTCAGAATGGGCAAAGTATGGGATATATCTTATATTTATTTTCAAAACGAGTTTTGCATTTTGCATTTGTATTTTTTTTTCCTGCTTCTTAGTCCAGCCCTAATTTTCAGGAATCATGGTTGACAGCATACTGACCATGTTAAGATATTATGAAAAGATGATTGATCTCCAGCCTCAGACCTCTGATCCCAAACTCAAGGTAGAACTTAACTATTGTAGACTGTGCTGGAATGTCATCAAAATATGAAAACAAACAAACAAGAGTTGTAGTTCAAAGGACCTAATCTTTGCTAGAGCTTGCTGCTTACTTTCCTGGCAACTCTGGTTGGTGACCATATTAATTTGTTGGAAGGTTAATTGAAATTTCATAAATAGTACCCTTTTTGTCTCACTCTTCTTCTGCTGAATTTCCACAGTTCTTCTATGTTTAGGTATATTACCCATGTAGAATGCCTACATTACTTTATCTTTCTCATCTGTTCTACTGTCTACACTATTGGTATTATTAGTATGATTATTATCCTTGTTATTATGATTATTATTACTTTGTTGTTTTGCATATACACTGAGAGCTTATACCCTGGAGACACATTCCTTGTGTGTTCAATCAGTATTCTATTCTATTCTGTTTAGAGCAGAACAGTTTTATTCTGTTCTGTTCTGTTCTGCTATTTCTAGTCTTTCCTTCAGTATAAGATGTTATTTTATTTAAGTGAATAATTGCACATGCTATAATACAAGAAAACATATTTTATTTAATTACTTATAATGGTTATAAACAAATTTATAAAATTACTATAAACTTTGTAATGAAGTTTTTTTCCTCCTACAGAACTTCAAGTTGCACTGTTCTTAGAGAATAGGTTCAATGCTGCTTTCCAAGTTATTTGGCAGTCTCTTTCTGCCAAGGCAAACTTATACAATGAGCTTCTGGTGCCATTTTGGCAGGAGTCTATTTGTAATTAGATTATATTTGCAATTCTCTATCTGTGGTACATTGCCAAAACATCCAGCCCTATTCTCTAGCGGATTGCAGAATCGGTTTCTACCTTGCCCAGTTAGTGATATGGCACTTTGCATCTGAATAATTCTCTGACTTTTATAAACAGTTCAAAATTATTGGCTCAGTTGCACTTTACTGCCCAATTAGCATTTTTGAAATGATTTTGGACCAGCCAAATTTATGTGTGCTTTAAAATAAGAATAAGAGAGTGTTGGTTTATTTTATGCATCAAAGAATTCAATCTGAGTAATTGAATCATTGCCCTTGTTCTTGTTAGTAAACCAGATTGATTTATAAATAATTGGGGATATGTAGGTGAACTTTTCTTACATTAAGTTCACTGAGACAGAAAAAAAAGTTTGCTAAAATATAAGCAAGCCAAAACAGTAATTGGATATTTGCACATTCTTTAATCCCTAATCCTTGACCTTCTTCTTCTGTTTCTTTTCAAAACACAAATAGTAAGAAATTTAATTTGTTTGCTTAATGGAGTTCTTTTAGGGTTCTTCAACTAAAGGAATAATATGGGGCAAGGTCCATGAATTGTGTTCAATACAGTCATACGCCTGTTTATTTGAAAATAAGTCTGAGTTTAATGTTATATACTACCAACTAAATAGGTATAAGAATGAAAGATGCTAATGACATTAGCATCTACTCTTAATAACTGGAATAAAATAAAATCTTTGCTAACCTTTAAGAAGTTGAAAGCAATAGAGGAGCAGATACAAAATGTTGATCTTGGGAAATGCTTTGAGGTTACAATGAAGTTCATTGCCAAAATATAAGAGAGAGAGAAATGATACTAAAGCACCAATCTTTGTCTGCACATCTGTCTTTAAAAAACAAAAGTCAAAGCCACAATTGGTTTTGAACAGCAAATTTTCTTCTAAATGCATTATTAATGAATCCTAAATGCAACATTTTTTATTTATAAAGGGCTTGACATGCCATTGAAGTAGACTGCTCTTACCCTCATTTGACAAATGAGAAAAAGAGCCGGCAATTAGTGATGTGATTTATCAAGCCTTACCAATTCCTGCCTGAGAAAGGATCTGAATATAGGTTAGACCAGTGTTTCTCACTCTTGGCAACTTGAAGATATGTGGTCTTCCAACTTCAGAATTCTTCAGCCAAGACTATCCATCTCAAAGTTGCCAAGTTTGAGAAACACTGAGGCCGAAGTGCATTATATGTTTGAAACACCTCCACTTAAAAAGAAATATTTCACTTTAGATTGTAAACATTTAAAACGTTTTTTTTTTGTTTATATATATGAGTCCTGAGTGCATTAAGGTACAAAGGTACAAAGACAAATGCACATTTCATGTATTTCATTTAAGTTTAAAGAGCCCTTACAGATGCAGCTATTCTATGCATGAAAGGTCACATTTTCATTTTTAGTCGATTTGCCATGGTCTTCTGGAGGGGGCATGTAGTCCATATACTGACCTACAACTTCCATCATTCCTTTGAATTGTTATGGTGGCTAGGGTTAATAAGGCTTAAAGGACAACTGCATCTGAAGAGTTCTTTGGAGACTAGATAATAGGTAGCTTGGAAGTAAGTAGTATATGAATTTTCTTCTGGGCTCAGTTTCTAGTGGTTCTGAAGAGTCATTTCTCTGTTTGGGCCTTAATTTCTTGATATGTATACATTTTCCCAAGAGTCCCAATAGGGAGAAGGGCGGGGTAAAAATAAATTTATTTATTTATTTATTTATTATTTTAAATTATTAATTAATTATTTTTTAATACTAAATGACTTGGAAAATTTTTGAAATAATCTATACTATGCCAGCATAAACCAAACAAACTGTTCGATTCTGTTTAGAACAGAACAATTCTATTCTGCTCCGCTCTGCTCTGATATTTCTAATCTTTCCTTCAGCATAAGATGTTATTTTGTTTATGTGAATAATTGCATATGCTATAATAAAAGAAAACACACTTTATTTAATTACTTACATGATAGCAGCATTCCAATATCTCATGGGTTGCCACAAAGAAGAGGGAGTCAAGCTATTGTCCTGGATTCAGGTGCTTTGGAGAAGAAGCAATGGGTGGAAATTAATCAAGGAGAGAAGCAACCTAGAACTAGGGAGAAATTTCCCGACAGTTAGAACAATTAATCAGTGGAACAACTTGCCTCCAGAAGTTGTAAATGCTCCAACACTGGAAGTTTTAAAGATGATGTTGGATAACCATTTGTCTGAAGTGGTGTAGGGTTTCCTCCCTAAGCAGGGGATTTAAAACAGATCACTCAAAGAAAAGAATAGAGCTACAGCCTATAATACAATGAATCCATCACCAAAATTCAGATCCAAGTCCATCAGTTCATTGAAGCAAATAAGTCAACTGACAAGGCAATTCTACCTCTACTTTCAGATTAACATTACAGCTTTGGAAAAATCCAAAATGCTGTCAAGCTCCTTCTATTCTGCCAAGTAGAATATAGAATAGATTTTATATTTTTAATAGAAAAAATAGAATACATTTTTTTCTCCCATTATAATAAGGGAGAAAGTCCTTATTATAAGGACTAAAAATAAATTCTTCATGTATTTTTTAATCTAGGGATGAGTTAAAACCCTCCTAGAGACACCCCAGGGACACTTAGAATAAGAAACTGGGGAAGGTGGGCTGCACTGCCTAGCACTTTAATGCTTTTTTGCTCTGAAGATATATGGTGGCATCACGACATTAGAGTCTCTATAGTTTCCATAATACTGAATGGCTCCAAATGATTGTGAATTCTCAACATAGAACATATTATGCACGTATATATTGTACATGTGGTTTGCAAATCAGTGGAAGGATTATAAAATGCAACATGACTGTTTTCTAAAGAGTTCAAGGAAGGGTAGCACCCCTGGAATCAATCACATCGTACAGAACTGAGGCGTGAATAGAAATAGAATCTGCATGAATCTTTGTAAGAAATAAAAGCAAATAAAATTATACTGTTCCTACATCTTTCCTAGTTCTGTTGTGTTCATAAGTTTCTGATTTAACTGAGGCTGTTTTTAATTTAGCATCATTTAAATTTTACTCAGGAGGTTTTGTAATGAAAGTGTTATTCTTGGGTGCATCCTTAATCAATCTGAATTACTGAAATGCTTCTTCAGAATTAATTTCAAATCAGCTGCCCGCTTCTAGCAGAGATAGTCTCTTCTGGAGGCTGGCAGCTTCCACCATCCTTCTGGGAAACATAATTAAATATTTTGTTTGTGAGTGTGTGTTTCCTCTGCCTAAAATTAGAAGTATTTAATATACACTTAGTATATTTATAGAATGTTTTTTTCCTCAGAAGGATTTGCTCAATATTATCCAGGGAATCCACAGTGGAATATGGGAATCAATCTTTGGGGAAAGGGTGATTTCTGGAAGGTAATCTGTTTTAAAATGGGAATAAGGACAAGGGCAACTTGTCATGCAGTGATGCAAAAAATTAGAATTGCTAAAATCTTTTCTGCTATGTCATTTTTGATATCATAGGCATTTTTGGCTGTCTTATTTGCACAAAGCCCTTAGTTATTTACCTTTATACAAATTATGTGCTTTACTATATTAAGCATTGGTTCCCCTTCTTATAAATGTCAGAGATGCTACTGGCTGTATTACTTACATAAAACAAATAAGAAGTGACTTTCCGCTTGCCAGGCAAAGTCAAACATATACATATCACATTAAACCAAAATGTTATTATAAATACAATCAGTGTGATTTAAAAACCATGAGTGGTGGCTTTGCAGCTTTGCAACTCTAGTATACCTTAGAAATCTTTGCCAAAGTAGCTAGCTATAATTATTCAACTTAAATAAAGAAGTGTTGTTACACTGCCATGGTTTCTGTTCTGGTTTCTGTTAGTGTACCTATATTGAAGGATTACTATTTGGTTTTATTTGTATTTACAGGTCCATTGGTAGCATTATGGAAACAGTTTGCCATTGCCTTCATCTAGGATGTAATCTAGCTTTTACCCTAATATTTGGTGATGATTATCTAATCAAACACTAACCAGTGCTTTTTTTCCAAGGAGGTCAACCAAAGTTAGAGTCAGTTTGGTATAGTGATTAAGGCATCAAACTAGAAACCAGAAGACCATGAGTTTTAGTCCTTCCTTATGAAGCTAGCTGAGTTACCTTAGGCCACTCATTCTCTCTCAACCCTAGGAAAAAGGCAATGGTGAGCCACTTCCAAAATCTTACCAAGAAAACTGCACGGACTGTGTAAGCAGATGCCAGGAATTAATAATGACTTTAAAACACCACAAACAAAATGAAATAGTCAAACTCAAATAGATGTAGATGCCTGCTATGGTTATTCCTATCTACTAGTGGTTTTCAACCTGTGGCCCATGGACTCCTGAGAGGGTCACAATGTCATCACAGGGAGTACACAAAGGCTTGGTGCAGTCTCATGCTTTAAATCTTGAGTTATGTCTTGGTGGTCCATGGTCATGGTTCATGACTACGAAAGGTATTTAAAGAGGGTCCATGGTGATAAAAAGGTTGAGAACCACTGTTATAGACCATGGTTCTTTTTTTTTTAATAAATAAGGGCACTAGCATTTATACGAATCAACTTGAAAAGACATTCTTTGTAATGAGTTCAGTGACATCTATATCTAGGCATATCTTTGTATCATTGCTAACGTTGTTTTGTATATTTTCTTCCAAATTGATTATAAAAAATTTAGAAATATAGTGATTATGTTATCCATGTTATGATGTTTTAAATAATGTTTTAAAACCGAATTCAGATATCTTAGAAATTCACTGTTTACTTCTGATGTATTTAAACAAAGTTTTAATCAACAAAATATGTCATGTAGTAGTCTGTTAGGAAATATTTCTGTGTAGAATAAAAATAAACTCACCAGATCAAGGTTGACTTAGCCTTCCATCCTTCCAAGATCCCGATTGTTGGGGGCAATATGCTGACTCAGTAAACCATTTGGAGAGGGCTGTAATGCACTGTGAAGTGGTATATAAGTCTAAGTGCTATTGCTAAGAACAGTATTTTCAATTTTTTGGTTTAATAAAATTAGTGAAAAACTAAATGCAAAATGGGATAACATATCTAATATTACATAATATACATTAGTTGTGTAACAATAAATCAGAAAGTCATATACACAAATAGGCTATTATTAGTGTATGTTAGTGTAAAAACACATTTCCTCTTTTAAGAACTACAATACAAAACTGCATATTAACCTCAATTTTTAATCCTATTGATAGTTCAGATTGGTTTTTCAGTATGTCTAAGATAGCAAATTGACTTTATTACTGAAGATAGTTTTTGACTTAAGAATATTTCTTTTCTTGAAAAGTTTCTCAAGAATTTGTACTTTGTCATTTATATTTTACATATGCTCAAATAATGTTATTATTTCCCAAACAAATGATGAAACTTATGAAGAAGAATGATAAACAGGGTGATAAGAAGGAGATCAATGGAAGCACCCAAATTTAACTACCAGCTGAGTTACTACATTTGTGTATCGTATATGATCTTATGTCTTGTTCTGTTCCTTTTTTTAAAAAAATGAAAAAAAAAATTCAGAAGATATTGCTTCTCATTGTTTGCTCTCAAAAGTAAAGTTTCAAAGGCAGAGTTTATTTTTATATTATTTTTGTCAAGAGAAAAAACTATTCATGAAGTGAGCCAAAATGCAGAATTGCAGCATAATCTGTTAGTCGGAGAAGCTGCAAGTTGTTTTGTTTCATCTTTTATGGTAGTTGAGTGTCATGAAATATGCAGTAGGGTTTAAGGATATGATGTTCACTCTAGATTGATTCACACTAGCAGGTTTTTGGATACAATATCAACAGAGTGTACGGTCCATTACATACATATGCATACTTTTATACCACTTAAAATTCTCAGGGATGTAATGTTCTTTAGATGAACAGATTTAGATCTGATTCATCAAACATTGATTAGTCCAGGATTAAGAAAATAAATGAGGTATGGGTAATGTAAGTCTATGTTTCCTATTTCATGTCCTACTTAATGACTATAGAAGAGCCCATGTGCAGAGGCAGTACACCATTGCATGTAAATTCTGGAGAGCAACAAAGAGAACAGAATGGCTTCATGTTCTTTTTTTAGGGACATTTAACATCAGATTTCCTTGAATGGCATGACTAGTGGAAGACTGAATCACAGAAGCACTTTTTCCAGGGCAGAACCATATTTGCACTCCAGAAATCTTATCTAGAGAGTTATGGATGGTTTAAGGATGAAAATGTAATTAATTAATTACACTTACTATTATATACTTAAAGCATAGTTAGCATAATTATTTCATATATTTTCCACTCCATTATTTTCTGAGACCTTGTGCCCATTCAAAGTTTATAAATTAAGGCACTAGGGCATTAGATTTTATGCATCTCAACCACATCCATCAAATTCAAAAGGTTTTTTTTCCCCCAATATACAAAAATCAGGTGGTAGAACTTCAAACATATTCCTGTTCAACCTTCAAATGTGTTACTTTTTCTTATAATTGCAAATTGAGATGTGATTTCTTTTCTTGCAATTGAAAAGGATGGAATCCTATTGTTCACATATGACATAGAAAACAATGGGAAATACACAAGTGTTCCTTCCTTCATTTAATGGCGTTTGTGCAGGATACAATACAGCGGTTTTCAATGTTTGCTTTCCTTACTTGATATAAACAAAAGAAGGGAGAACAGAATACAGATCAGGTATAGGCTAGAGCTTTTCCTAACATCTTCTCTTAAAAATGGGATGCTTAGCTATGCAATCTTATTATATGTGTTATAACTCAAATAAGTGTCTTCCAATTCCATCAGGAAGAAACCAATAATGCCAGTGTAGCTTTCCTATTTTAACCTAGTGGATAGAGTCCCCCTGAGTCCGCCCTGAGTCCCCCCAATGGAGAAGGGCGGTATAAAAGTTAAATAAAATAAAAATAAATAAATAGAAAGATAGATAGATAGCATTTAGGCTTATATACTGCTTCACAGTGCTTTACAGCATCCTCTAAGCTGTTTACAGAGTCAGGATATTGCCCCAACAATTTGGGTCCTCATTTTACTGATCTCGGAAGAATGAAAGGCTGAGTCAACCTTGAGCATGGTGAGATTTGAACTATCAAAGTGCAGGCAGCCACCAGTCAACAGAAGTAGCCTGCAGTCCTGCATTCTAACCACTGCGCCATCAGGGCTCTTGAGATAGTATTTGGGTAATAATCCAACTTTTAAATTTCATCAGCATCACTTTTCCTACTCCAGCCCTAGTTTAATATTTGCAACATGAAAAACAGTCTGAATTTAATTTAGTGAGCCCAATTATATTGTGCCCAAATAAATTGATGTCACAATAGAAAGAAATACTTGAGCCTACATCTGTACACTCTAATTGCCTGCCTTTAGAAAAAGGACACCACCTTTCCTAAAATAATACACTTATAGATATTACCAGTGAAATGTGTTTTTATAGGGAGCCATTTCTTGCTTAGTACAAATCATGCTCATACTGCATTGGAAATAAAAATTATCAGAATTCAGCCTTTCAAAAGATATTTTTAAAGCTTATGTGCACTATGTTAAGGAGAAGAGACAGGGAGAAGAAGGGCAATGTCGCTTCCATCTATCTCAATTCTGATTGTACATATGTAGGAAGATGATTAAATGCAGTAGAGAATCTCTTCAGTTCAGCATCAATGGCTAGAGGAAGGTTTGTCCTGCATCTGAAGGAACAAATGTGGAACTTAGTATATAAATTTTCACTCTATCTCCTCAAATGAAGAGGTATATCAGAATAGACAAACAATAGTTGGTCGATATATTTGGACGTTTGGAGGCCAAAAATGTTTTTATTAAATAGAAACTATGGAAGGTATAACCCATCACAAAAGCCAACATTAAGGAAACTTTGCTTTCAACTTTGTGGAGGGCAGATCAAGGTACGCTCAAAATCAAACAAACCCTCAGTGAAGCCACCCTTTTTCTTTTAAAGTGGATATTATGTATGTTTTATTTCTACTTTTTTTCATCATGCCCATAGCTAAGTGAATACTACAAGGCATGTGGGATTATTGTCCTTTTTTCTCCTTGGAAAAAAGTAACTAAATTAAAATGTCTTTATTGGAAAGACTTTTCCAATCTCATTATTTTAAAAGAAGCTCCTTGTTGTAGACTGAAAGATCAACACTAACATCATAATGCAAATGAATCTGTTGCTATAGTCATGACAATCTCTTGTGTCTTGCTATATTTTGTATCTTCTACTGGCCTATGGCATACTAGTCTAACTGAGCTTCTATTATTGTGATTTTGATTAATTCTCCAAACATACTGTAGAGTTTTTAACCCTCTTGACTTTTCCTTTCAACTACCAATTTACTCATTTTAAGAAGTCATACATCACCATTATGGATATGCTTTGTAGTTTCCCTTAGTTCATTGTCATTATTTTTCCACTCTTCCTATCTAAGTCTTTTAGTTCACCAGTCCACTATTCCAGCTGTGTGTTTGATGACTGGAGTTGGCCAAGTGTTAATTGACTTGATGATATTTCTTCCACAAAATTTAAACTTTAAGATCTTCTTTACTGTCATGATATATTTACTTCTAACCTTGACATCAGTGTGCTTGATATTGTTAGCTTAAATGATACCCAGGCATTTGTAGCAATTCAGATTCCGGATGTTATTTCTGTAAAGTACCTTGATTCCTTTAGTCTCCACTATTTTTTGCCTGTTGATGGTTAGGGTGGCGCATTAGCCTGGTCCAATCTCCATGGCAATATCTTCACTATTTATGCAGACAGTATTTAGCAGCAATTCTATTTCAGATAGTGTTTTTCCATACAGCATCAGATTGCCCATGTATAAGAGGTGAGATAGCCTGGCAGATGTACTTGATGTTTGATAATCATGGCCTGATTTGTTCAGTATTGTTGGCAGAGGAATCAGTGCAAAGACAAACAGTAGTGGTGAGTGTAAGTCTCTTTGAAAGAATCCTTTCTTGATATTAACCTCTCACCATAACAATTATGGCTTCCATTGTGCAATCTTTGCAAAAAAGCTTCTGATCTTTTTACTGACTCCGGTTATTTCTAGGCACTTGATTATTAAGTCATGTGGCAGGGTCAAATAGCTTCTTGTAATCTATCCAAGCTACATTCCAGTTGGTCTTCTTTCTTTTGCAGTTTTCAAAAATTATCTTGTCAATTAGGAGCTGATCTTTAGTTCCTTTGCTGTTTGGCCAGTTTCCTTTCCCCTAAGAGAAAGAGCTTGTTTTCAACAAGATGCTATTGGATAGCATCAGCTACCACAATTAGCAATTTGAAAGTTATTGGTTAGCAGGTAATTGGCCTGTAGTTGCCTGTTGCTACCTCTTTTTTTGGATCTCTCATTATCAGGCAGGTTTGCCAAATGTTAACCCATATTCAATTTCACCTCCTTGCAGTATGTCACTAAACTGCTTGGCAATGAGTGGATGTAGACCAGATGCTTCAACCAAAAACCATGCAATTAATCTTCACTATTGCTGACCAATTCTTGATCTTCCTTGCTCTTTTCTCCACCATTTCTACCATTATTATTATTATTATATTACATAGTGTTCTCACATAAAACATTTTGGAACCATTTAAATATAACATTCACATAAAAATACATGATAATATACAACACAAAACATAAATAAACACACATGTAGAAAAGAAACAAAAAGCAGGATAAAGGCAAAATAATTCATACTTATAACAAACATATTTGTGTTTTTTGAATTTTGGGAGAGAAAGCACTCTATAAGAAATGATCACATGAGAAATACTATCACCTTGCTACTATTTGTAATCTGGTAATGAAATAAATATAAGCAAGCAACCTCAGAGAGCACTAAGGACTACAAATACTGTAAAAATAACCACTAGATGGCATTCTGCTGTTTAAGTTCATGTAATTGGACCCTGTATATATCATAAAAAATACGTTGTACCTGGCTTAGTATTTTTTAATTTATACATTTATTTATATTCTACCTTTATCATTTTCACAAATTATTCATCTAATTAGCAGCCAATGCAATTGTTTCAGAGCTAAACATTTACACAACTAGATATACCACTCAACAATTAGGTTGCCATATTCTGTACCGTCTGTGGTTTCCAACTAAAGTTCACAGTAGGCTCACAAAAATGCATCTTCTAAATATTAGCTTACTGGTATGTGAAAATAATAAGTTGCTGTGTCATTAGCACATCAACTGAAAATTGTAGTAGGTATTCCTCATCATAAAGATCACTTTGGCCTCCAATGATAGGAAGGATTCTAGGAACATCCTAAAACTATGTACATGCTATTCTGAGTTAATTATTAGTGTCTTATTACATGTCTTGTACCAGAAAAATATCCACTCACAAGTTTTCATCTCCTATTCAGTCTCAGATAGTTGGCCTCATCTGTTCATCACTTTGACCAGACATTGGTTCAGAATACAAAGTGTTTCTCATTAGAATGAGTTCTAACTCCGACTAGGTTCAGATTTCATATTTCAGACATATTATGTAGAGACCCAGCTGTCTCGAGAATGTTGGGAAAGATAGAAGGAAAGAAAACAATAGCAGAACAAGCATTGGATCAACTTTAGCAGCAAAGGGTGAAAGACTTGAGGGGTGAAGTTGAGGACAAATCATCCCAGAAAAGGTTTGTCTATGTGATCATCAACAGCCAATGTTGATCATTCTAACAATACAGCACCTCACCAGATAGTAATATTTCCCTGATCTTGGGCATGGAAATGAAGAAAGGTTGGATTTGGTTACTACTTGGATTGCGGAACACAGGAATCCAAAAGCTAGAGAAGCTGAAAAAGCACACTGGAATATGGCAATGGCAAATCACATCTGTAGTAATATCAAGAAAATTATGGCTAGATCCATGACGTTGCCCAGAGTTGCGTTCTTGAACACTTTTATAGCATCGAGATAAAGCAGAACTTTCTCAAATTCTGCCTGTGGCAGACTTTCTGCTTTGTAAGAGGATCCTGGATCTTTTAAGGCTCTAACAAATAGTATGTGTCATATAAACAGTTGCCATAGTAATTACTTAAATTAGCACATCATTGATTTAGTCATCTTATTTGTAGAGACGGGGGGGGCTTAGGTTTCACTGCTCTCTGTTAAGCTGCTCTTTTTATAAGGTGACGAAGCAAATGCTTGGAATAGTTTCAGAGAACAGCAAGTGATTTATATACAAAAAGGTGTATGAAACATACCTTTGCCGCTGAACAAGAGTGTCATTTTCTCTGCACGTGGTGGATTGCTTTAATGATCTATAGCTATAGATTTAAAATTCTGCATATTGTACATCAAACTGGCATTTGTTGTAACCCACGGTCCTATAATTTTTTTTTCCTCTTTCCAAGGATTTCATTGAGCTGTGCAACCTATTTTTTCACATTCTGGAGCGGATCCCTCCCATGAGCTTACCTGAAAATGGCCTAAAGTTATCATGGAAATTATTTAACAGTGCAATGTATTATAGCAAACATTTGCAAGAACTGATCAAAATGAATGGTGTCTTGCTTGGTGTATTGAGTGCGGTGTTTTAATAATACCTAAGGCTAACCCTGAATCCAATTTCAGTTGTCAGAATATGAAGGCAGGCAAAGTATGGAGCCAAGGAAGTGACAGTTTATGTTTCGTATTAAGAGAGTGATTTAGCTTTCCTGCAAAATTAACGTTCAACTCCCTCATAAAATACCATATATTAATGTGTATTTGATATTCTGTCAGGGATATGTTATATCTCTAGGTTTCGCTAAACATATTCTTCAATGCAATTAATGCTGTACATGAATGAGTTCTAATAAATTATTACATTAGTCATACCTACTTTATATCTGCCTGAAAATTAAGATTTATTTTACAAGTAGCCTGTATAGGAGGGAGGGGGGGA
>JANHFK010001694.1:44956-59801 GCA_036250565.1 Sibynophis collaris
ACTGTAGATCGAGAGGGGCTGTGGGGAGAGAGTTTCCTCTTTTAAATGCATTAGTCAAGATCTCACCTGGAAAAACAACACGTCCCTGGTGGTTACTAAGGCTCAACAGAGACTTCATTTCCATAGAGTCCTGCGGAAAAATCAGGTGGAACTACAGCTGATGACTTCTTTCTATCGGTCTATGATATAAAGTGTCCTCACATACTGCATTACAATATGGTATGCTGGTCTAACAGCTGCAGATAGGAAGGCACTACAGAGAGTGATCAATACAGCACAAGAAACCATCGGTTGCCCTCTAACACCACTGGATGACATTGCCAGGTCTCACTGTTTCATCAAAGTAAGGAACATACTTAGGGATGATTCACACCCTGGCCAGTGTCTTTTTTCGCTTCTACCATCGGGCAGAAGACATCGAAACATAGCCAGCCAGACAAACAGGTTTAAAAACAGCTTCTACCCATGGGCTGTCAGACTCTTAAACACAATCACAATCACTGTGATTCATTTGATGATCAATTTGTTTTCTTTCTCTATCCATGATCTTTAAACATAAAGTTCAAAGGCATCAATACTCTTCCTATTTTGTTGAAAGTCCAACTTTTGCTTTCATAGAATGTCACACATAGAATTAGGAAGAGACTCACAAACAGATTCTTTTATTGTAGCCTATTCCAAAAAATATATAGTTCTATTATCCCTGTGAAATTATTTTCCGATCTGATCTATGGATAGGACTGACATTGTGTGGCTATCCAGATGGGGCCTCCTTAGGAGGAATAAGATGGAGACTGACAAGTTAATATAATCACCAGGTATGGAGCCTGACAAGGAAGCCAACTAAGGCAATACATAGGAAGAAAAGAAACCATATTATGAAATCATCAAGGTACTATATAGTAGGTGATCCACAAACACAACAAGCAAGTCAAATGATTCATTTTCTCATAATATGTTAACCTTCCATTGAAGAAAGCCAGTCTAGGAACTGTAATCGCAACACTTGAACATTTTGAGGAAGCTTGAAGTATGGAATTTGACCTAAGGGCTGGGGGATGGGGTTAGGCGGGGGTGAGAAAGCCAATACAGTTGTGTCAGTCTTTCTCCATATTGGTGCTCTTCTGTTGGATTCAGTTCCCAACACTGCTATTGTTAGATCAAAACATCTGGAAAGCACTAGGCTGGGAAGATGGAGTTTCTATTATTCTTATCAGCATTTTGAAGTCCAGTCCTTGGTAACAATCATTAAGTTGTTTTTGCAGAATTCAAATCATTCAGAGCATAAAAAGTACCTCGTTCCTGAGCTCCCAGGAGCGGGATTCAGGTTGTTGTCTGCTACCACTATGTCCTTCCCCTCTTTTGAGATTGGGAAATGACCATTAACACCTGTTTTAGGAGTTACTTTCAATTACATTAACCAGAGGGACATTTTATACATGCTATGTAGGTCCACATGTAAGTATGTGGTGGATTTAACACATTTTTCCCATCTGAAAATTCATAACTGGATCCAGAAAATTTGGGGGAGGGAAAAGTTAACATCGCATATCGCATGACTTTTAATTTAGTGCCCTGACACAGTGCTGATTGACAACCCTGCCATAGCTTCACTTAAAGCCAGATTCCTGTGATTATTCATGCTGTCTGATCTCATGGGATAAATGTTTCATGAGTGCCCATGGGAATTGACCTAGGGGTGTGCCAATAACATGAATAGAAGTTGGATTGATTAATGACTATGCGTTTTACCAGAAGAACGTCTCTCATATCATGGCTAATGTATGCTGGGATCTCCGGTATTCCTTTGGCTCTGCGCCCCATCCAGACTCTTTTGCAAACTGAAAGGCCAAAATATACCCTGGGCCAAAGGTGGAAAGCTTCTCCAATTGCTGAGAACATGCCAAGGCATGCAATTTGTTTGCGCAGAGTCTCCCCTGAAACTCCATCTGCAGAGTCCTCCCCAAAAATATCAATTACTTTTATTGCCTAGCTAATACATTCAAAGGCAAAAGAAAAAAAAAGCCAAATGCATACAGATCAGAGCAAAATCCGCCTACTAAAAGAACAAATGTAAAGCAACCCCCCCAAAAATCTAAAAATATCTCAAGAATACATTTAAAATAGCAATTAGCAGCAGAAATATAGGAGATAAACCCTGAGGTTTTCTGCATGGTGAAATATAGCACTGAAATATAGTTTTCTTTTCTTTTGTTTTTCCTTGCAAGCATTTAACCTGGTTAGGATTTCTTATTATGATTGTAGTTTGTGAACCACAAATATTTGTACAACATTGGAGGACACCTGTTTCAACAGATTAATTGAATAAATACATTGTCCACACTGAAAAGAAGAAAAACAGGAATCTGTGTCTAGATATATGAGTATTAGCATAGCATTGTGCAACCAATTTACCTAGAGTTGTGTAGGGTATTAGGCTCCTTAATCTCTACCCAGTTCAATTTAATATCAAGAATGAGGTCCCCAATTTTTCAGCTCACAACAAGTCAAATGTGAGCCAATTGTTTGTTGTAAGAATTAAGTAGACTATATCAGGTACTTCATGCAAAATAACAGTCTGTCCCGGGGTGAAATCCGGCATAAGGACTAAAGAAATTCAGATGAGTAGTAAGTGAGATGCAAATCAAGATTTTTGTAGTCCCATTCTGACAGTGATATGGTATCTGTCTCTGGCTACTTCCCTACTAAAGACCTACACCAACAAACAGTAGTGATGGTTAACCTTTTTGCCATCGGGTGCCAAAAGCAGGGGGAGCATGGGGAGGGTCACGCGTGTGCATGCCCACACCCATAATTCAATGCCCCCCGAGTCCCCCCGCGCATGCGCACGCAAAGGCACGGTGGGCCGGATAGGCCCATTTTCTACCCTCCCCAGGCTCCAGAGGCTTTCTAAGAGCCTAGGGAGGGCGAAAACTGCTTTCACAACCCCCCCCCCAGAGGCCCTCTGGAGGCCAGACATGGCCTGTTTACCAAGTTCCAGGGGGACTGGAAGGCTCAAAATCAGCTGACCAGCTTGCGCATGCGTGCTGGAACTGAGCTAGGGCAACGCTCGGGTGCCCACAGATATGGCTTCGCGTGCCATCACTGACCTACAGCATCTTGTTAGCCTCACTCAGTCATCATTGAAGTGATATAAAGCCTGTTCTTATTGCTGTTATTTCGGCACAACAATGAGTCTAAAAAACGCTACAAGGGCAAATTCTCATCTCTCTTGCAGTACAAACATACCCCAGTGGCCATTTTTATACCATACCCTCACTACATCATTTTGTCTTATTCCCAATCCACAGCTCAGGCATTAAAAGTTGTTTTTAGGCTACAGTAGTGTTTTCTCTTTTCCTTCAATACAATGTTTGCATTGGAGATGATCTAATTTTATCGACCATGTGGTTTCTGACAAAGTCTGTACTAGGATTTACTCAATTCCTACTGGCCAGTGAAGGCTACTACAAGCAAAACATTTCCCCTCTACTCACCCAGAATGGGACTTCATGATAGTTTTGGCTTGAACTGCAGGAGAGTATAGACATTGGCTCAGGGGTGAAATCCAGCAGTTTCTGACAGGTTCTGGAGAACCGGTAGCGGAATTTTTGAGTAGTTCGGAGAACTGGCAAATACCACCTCTGGCTGGCCCCAGAGTAGGGTGGGAATGGAGATTTTGCAGTATCCTTCCCCTGCCATGCCCACCAAACTCCTCCCACCAAGCAACACCACACCCACCAAGCCCCACCCACAGAACCAGTAGTAAAAAAAATCTGAATTCCACCTCTGTCTAGAACCCTGAAAAGACTTGGGAATGTAGGCAGAAGAACTGCAGGCAACTCACATTATGCTGAACTTTCTCCAAATCTACATTAACTTACTCCCAATGATTGGGTTATTCTCTAGTAGGGGTGAACTATTAAAAAGGTCTTTTTTCTCTCCTGTGAGGAGCCTTGCTCACTCTTCCCCTGTAAGATGTTGATTGGGAGGGGTGCCATAGGATAACTAAAACAATGTCATAGTTTTTGTTTTCCAAAATGAAAAGGAAATACAGAATTCCATACCACTTAATACAGAATTTAAAAAGAAAATTTAACAATAAAACCAAAAGCAATTAGAAGGATTTATCAGAGCTTGGTTTAATGGACTTTGTAAAGAATAAAATCTATTGTTTGTGTGAAAAATGGTGTTGCATATGTGTACAATTCCATTTGTCATGTAATACATTTTGGGTTATATAGGCCTATTCACCTCTTAAGCTGAGAGCTTACTATTTATGAATACTTAGGTGAATATTTCTCTTAGGTGAGAGAAATGTAAACATTTGAAACATCCTTCATGGTGGCAACTGGTAGTAGCCATAGCTAGAAGGGTCTTTGCTCAGCTTCTGGAAAGGTGTGAAAAATGTCTCTGCAGCCTTGCTTGAGACTCAGACAAGACCATACAGCCATGGGCTGGCTAGTGCCCCCAAAGCCCTGTCCCCACATTTTAATTAATTTAACACTGATTTTTAACTCATCATTGCCTTATTTTAAATTTTATATACTGTTTTTATGGTTTGATGTTATCTGTGTACTGACTGCCCAGAATCCCTCTGTGAGGAAGAAGGGTGGTTTTAAAAATTTATAAATAAATAATCATTTTATATTACCAGAATCACATCTGAACAGATGATGGTAATCTTATAGGAAAAATGTAGCTAATATACCGTGTTTCCCCGAAAATAAGACATGTCCCGAAAATAAGGCCAACCCTGATTTTTGGGGTGGCCATAAATATAAGTCGTCCCCCCAAATAAGCCCTAGTGATGGGTGAGCATAGCCAGCACAGGAGGTAGCCCTTCCCTTCCCAGGTCAGCTAATGGCAGCTGGACCCCTTAATTGCGACCCGCGGATCAGCTGAGCTGATCGGACACTGCCTCTGTTCTCTCTCTCCCCCAGCATTCTTGGTGCTCGGCCGCCTCCCATCCATTCATCCATCCTCCTCGCCTGAAAACTCCTGCCCCGCTCGCAAGAGAGCAGCTGCCCGGCACTTCTGCCACTTCCAAACCCCAGCTGCAAGCTGCTGGAAGCGGAGAGGACACCATTTGGGCCAGCTGCTTGATGCCGAATCTTCTGGCAACCGGGACAGAGAGGAAGCGAAGGGTGAAGGGAGCTGTAGCTCCGCATGGGAAAACCGCGCAGCCACTGCCATCCGAACATGGAGAATGGCTTGCAAAGGCCAGCTGCAAGCCACTAGAAGAGGAGAAGACGGCGATTGGCCCAGCTGCCTGCTATAGAGCCTTCCCGAAGCCAGATTCTGCATCTGCCCCGGCCGCTCTGGGAGTGTGCTTCCCACTCTATGATTCCAACTCCATGTGGTTTCGGAAAGGCTTTATAGCAGGCGGCTGGGCCGATCACCGTCTTCTCTTCTAGCGGCTTGCGGAGTTTGTGCCGGGCAGGCAAAGGGGATGGATGAATGGATGGGAGGCGGCCGAGCGCCAAGGACGCTGGGGAGAGAGAGAACGGGAGGCATCTGAGGATGGCTTGCAAAACCCGGCTGGAACATGGTGAGGCCTGGGAGGCGCGCAAGTGGGGGAGGGAACAAGCGCTTGCATGGCTTGGCGCCTTCGGGCTGCTTGCATTCCCCACCCATCCCGCCGGAGGGGTGGGGCTTGATGGCAAACCAAGGGGGCCTCTCTCTGCCAGACCCCCAATTATAAGGCCAACCTCAAATTTCGGGGGTTCAAAAGAAAATAAGATCCTGTCTTATTTTCGGGGAAACACAGTAGATAATAAATTATAAATATGAATCTGAGTGAAATTGCCCTTCATTGTGGAAGTTTTCAAACTCTTCCTCTTCAGTTTTTCATGTAGGGAAAGTTCCAACACTTTTAAATACTATTTGGCAATGAAAGATTCTTTTGACTCTCCCAAAGCTGTTATAACAAATCTAATATCTAAGAGCAAGAATTGAATTGACATCTTATGTTGATTTAGGTTGATGGTTGATAACTATGCTAGAACACTTTGATGGCATAGAATTCCTTTTCAATGTCATCAAACAGCAGGAACAAAACATTAAGAGCTATGGTGGCACAGTGGTTAGAATGCAGTACTGCAGGAACTTCTGCTGACTACCAGCTGCCTGCAATTTGGCAGATCGAATCTCACCAGGCTCAAGGTTGACTCAGCCTTCCATCCTTCCTAAGTGGGTAAAATGAGAACCCAGATTGTTGGGGGCAATATGCTGACTCTGTAAACTGCTTAGAGAGGGCTGCAAAAGCACTGTGAAGCGGTATATAAATCTAAATGCTATTGCTATTAAGATATAGGAGAAATCATACTAAAATTTACAATTCTGACAACTCCAGATTTGTTGGCACACATAAACAGATTGGAACATCTTTTCTGGAGATGCCTAATTAGGGTCTTTTTGGTTGTAACTCTGAAGAATTAGAAATTTTATATTGAACTCAACTATTATAATAAACACAAACAAAATTCAGCTGAAAAGAATGCTGCAGATCTATTGCATTTAACAAGAATATTAATAATACAGTGATTAGGATAGTGTGTGATAATGATTTTCAATGTTGTTTGTGCTTTTCAGGTAAAGAAATGGACATTGGTTGACTATTCATTTTAACGCCTCACTGCAATATGAAGGAGTAATTTTTATATTTCCTTTTTGACTGAAAATGTCTGCAAATATAGGAAAGAAACTATGTTATTTCAAAATATCTTATCAAGAAGTGGAACAAGAAGTAGCAGAAGAAATATAATATTTTCTGGTTATGGTGCAGTTCTGGAGTGAAGTTAAAGCTATAGCACATAGGTAGCCTACATCTTCTAAATTATGGAAATTTTTTGGAAGACGTTGACCTGGATTTTGTGCTTAATTATGGTATTATCAGAATATCATGGTGACAACAGGCTTTCATATAGTTCTCAAGGTAGGGATCGAACATTTTAAGCTAATATCTTTTGACTCATATTTAATTTGGTTGCAGTCCTAAATTGCTTTTTTTTTAGTATGCCCCAGTTTACTTCTGAGTGTTCATATGTACAAATCACTTTTTAAAAAAACATTGATATATTAATTGTGAGAGAAAATTTAAATGAATTGTGATTTTAGTTATTTTCTCTCAGGGCATTTAATATCATTTAAAACTTAGGGAAAAAAATCAATATTTTAGTTTGTTATGTAATAATAAATCCTCAGTATCTAATTATTACCTAGTAACTTGAAGTAATATAGTCTAAAACATGTCTTAAAACATTTGCTTTTTGTTTGCTTATTGAAGTGTGATTAGTTTACAGCTCTAAGGATCCTATAGCAATAGGATCATTCATTAAAGATCCTCTCTGCATTATAAGACATTAAAGTAAGCTTGTTTGTATGTTGACTCCCTAGTTAACCTGAATAGAGGTATAGATCATATGAAAACCTGCAAATATCTAATTCTTCTACTGCAGTTTATTTGAGACATGTAGGATTATATACAATTGTATACTTTATTTTAATGACTAAAATAAGGCATTAAACTAGGACATTATTTATATTTCTAATTGTTTGAAATCAGTGGGAATTTTTTATATTGGATTAGCCTTTATTTATTTACCAAATTATTTTTATGCAAATTATTTTAAATGCAACAAAATATGCAAATCTTAGCAGCAAATATATAGTAGATAAACAGATTTTAAAAAATTAATACTAGGTAATATTTTCGTAAAGAAATGTTGATTCTTAAAATGAAGTTGCTTGAATATCATATCATGTAAATAATGTTGTATTATTCCTTTTGGTATCCTTTTTTCTTTTATATGCCTGTTTCTTGGATTGGTTTACCATGTGATTTGAAAGAGGAATTCCTGTCTTATCTTGAACACTATCAACTAACAATCCCAATAAGGGTTGACCATAATGGAGCCTTCCTCAGTTTTACTGTGAAAAATACTAAACCCAGTGGAAGAAAGAAGAGGAGTACTGAGTTTTATGACCAAGAACTGGCAGTTTCTAAATTATTTTTTAAACTTTCTGCCTATGGCAAGCACTTTCATTTAAACTTGAGTCTCAACACAGATTTAGTCTCCAAACACTTCACAGTAGAATATTGGGATAAAGATGGACCTCAATGGAAGCATGATTTTTTAGACAACTGTCACTATACAGGATATTTACGTGGCCAGCATGGTACATCTAAAGTAGCAATAAGCAACTGCAATGGTCTGGTAAGTGCAAATTATGTACTTGTCAATATTCTGAATTGTGTAATTTTGCAGAAAGAAAGACTCTGTGTCCATACTCATACTGTATTTTATCATCATTGTGGTACTGAAAAAAAGTTAAGAATATTTGTATCCGTTTAAAGTTTTAGTGAAACATTAGCAAGTAAAGTGATTATTTTATCTAATGTTACCCCTCCCCCCATATTTTATCTGTCCCCCACTGATACTTGTATGAAACTTTATGATTATTATTTCTGTTGTGGGCAATAGTCCTGTGAACTCTGTTGATTCAAGTGGGCAAAATGATGAAACATATTTTTCTTTGCTTTTTGTATCTTAAGTTTTTGTGATTACTTTAAATTATTTATTTAATCATATGCAATAATAAATTATTTTTTAATCGTTTGGTTGCAGAATATAGTAAGAACTATGTAAGAGGGAAGTAAAGCATGTGTGAAAATAAATGAATGCTCACATTCAACATTGAACAGGGAGTAAATTAATGATGTATGATGTCCTGTTTGTTGTTTAACATATTTATCAATAACTATATAAATAACGCCTGTGATAAAGAGAAGTTTGTAGGTTCAGAATGTAAATATTTTTTTGCATGCAGATGGTGCCACGTTGGCTGAGCACCTGATAGCAAATTTTAGACAGAGTATATGATGGAGTTCATGGAAATTAAAATTAACCTTTCAAAGACTAGGAACTTGGTTTGATAGGTTTTTGGAATGAACACTTGCAAATTATATACAAATGCCCAAAAAACAAGAGTAAGTAGACGAATCAATGTATCTAGGAGTAAACTTAACACATGCTATTTCCTTTTGAGAGAGGTTAAGATTGTAAATGCTGGTAGAAAAATAGTGGGCAGTACATAGTTGCAATGAATGAATACTTATCAAAAATAACAAAAATTACTATGTATATTAAGAATGGTTATTAAGAGGAGATAGAAAAGTAAGTTGAATGCACTGGGAATGGGGTATTGAAGGAGTATGCATTGTAAACAAGAAGAGAGAGAGTCAGGAATGACTATCGAATGTGTATTGAATGAATGAGTGACTAGAGTTTCATAAGTAAATAAATGAACCAACATAATGCTTTCAGCTTATTTGTTTAACTGGGTTCTCTTTATCTAGTTTTAGAATGTATTAATATCATATTTGTTAGGTCACAGTAGAGTATCCTTGTTTACAAGGATTTAAGCAAGGAAAGAAACTTAACAGTGAACATGAGACAGTCACACGATCAGAAAAAAGGCAATATCCAGTTCAATCAACAGTCCAAAAAGTCATACACAATAATTCAGTCAATCTTCTTCTCAGTAAACAGTAATTAGCAAACTAACCAGGATGTAACACAGCAGTAAATCAGCAATAAACATCGGCGAGAGTAATCACAGAGAGAGAGAACCATGCTCTCTGGCTTCCTCTTTATAGTAATGCTGTTCCCTTCATCCAATCAGAGTCATAGTACAATTAACTGCAGTGAGTCATCACAGTTTCACAGTGACTCAGCAAACATTAGAGTTTACATATATTGCAAACCAACAGTTAGTTCTTAAAGTAACACTAACACCTACCAAGCCACACCATACCCACCAAGCTACACCCACAGAACCAGTAGTAAATATATATATATATATATATACAGTATATTCCTTTTAACTGGGCCTGAATCATAGGGAGGAGGACAGAGTTTGGATCTCCTGTAAGGTAGTTAATAACTTGAATTGGCTTAAATGCTACTTGGAGGGTTGCATCTGGGAAATTTCTCCTGGCTCAGTTTTCACTCCGTGGGACAAGGCAGAAGACAAAAGTGGGTAGAGAAATCTGCCACACTCCCAGTCTACATTTTCCTCTCCCCATCTCTCACATCCTAATTGCAGACATGTTATTGTTACACTCTACGTAAGCAATAAATCTAAAACGCACAGAACACGGGACAGAAGGGAAGGGAAGTAACTGAAAATACTTCTTGTTGGAACTACAGGTCAAAGCCTCCTTGCCCACTGAGATGAGCCACTCACTGTTTGTGAGGAGGAATGGGACAACTTGCCGCAGCCAACTTCCTGCAGCCAACTCACCAGGGCCAACTCACCACAACCAACTCACAATGGCCAACTCACCACAGCCAACTCACCACGGCCAACTAATCACAGCCAACTCATCTCGGCCAACTCACCACGGCCAACTCACCATGGCCAACTCACCATAGCCAACTCATCACAGCCAACTCACCACGGCCAACTCACCACGGCCAACTCGCCACAACCAACTCATCTCGGCCAATTCACCACAACCAACTCATCTTGGCCAACTCGCCACATCCAACTCATCTCGGCCAACTCATCATGGCCAACTCACTACGGCCAACTCGCCACAGCCAACTCATCTCGGCCAACTCACCACAGCCAACTCATCACAGCCAACTCACCACGGCCCGCTCACCACGGCCAACTCGCCACGGCCAACTCATCACAGCCAACTCACCACAGCCAACTCATTTCGGCCAACTCACCACGGCCAACTCATCTCAGCCAACTCATCTCGGCCAACTCACCACAGCCAACTCATCACAGCCAACTCACCACAGCCAACTCATTTCGGCCAACTCATCTCGGCCAACTCACCACAGCATATTTTCAGGGAAACATGGGTAGAAAAACAGAGTTAGAAGGGACCTTGGAGGCCTTCTAGTTCAACCCCCTGCTTAGGCAGGAAACCCTATACCATTTCAGACAAATGGTTATCCAACATCTTCTTAAAAACTTCCAGTGTTGGAGCATTTATAATTTCTGAAGGCAAGTTGTTCCACTGGTTAATTGTTCTCACTGTTAGGAAATTTCTCCTTAGATCTAGGTTGATTCTCTCCTTGATTAATTTCCACCCATTGTTTCTTGTCCTGCCCTCAGGTGCTTTGGAGAATAGCTTGAATCCCTCTTCTTTGTGGCAGCCCCTGAGATATTGGAACACTGCTACCATGTCACCCCTAGTCCTTCTTTTCATCAAACTAGACATACTTATATTACGAGCATCATGAAATATCATGCTAGGGCTTATTTTCCAGTTGGGTCTTATTTTGGAGGGGAAACAGGGGTAGTTATATTCCTTCTTGTTTTTAGATGGGCATGTTCCTCTGGGCTGAACTGGCTTGTAACTTGGGAAATCTACTAGACTCGTAACTCCTGCTTGAAGAACAGGTGGCAGCTGTGGTTTAGAAGACCTTTTGTTTATCAATTATGATCATTCCTGGATCAAGATTCATAGTTATTTATTATTTGGTCACTTCTTGATTGAGCCTCATCTTCATGATTATTATTATTATTATGTTACGGTTATTATAATATAGTCCACATGGGACTGCCCTTGAAGACTACTCGGAAGCTACTGTTGGTCCATAATGGAGCAGCTGGATTAGTTAAGGGCATCTTTACAATCCACTTAGTTAAAATGAGAGTTGACTTCCAGATACTACAGTACATGCTGATTGCTGCCTTTAAAAACAACTTTAAAAGCCTTCAAGCTGTTCTTTCAGAAGCGTTTGAACTTTGCTAAAAATAATGAGCTCCCATTCTGTGTCAGGCCACTGTTGGGTTTACTGGGAAAGATATTCCTCATTATGATGAATGTGAAGGTTATGAATATTATTTGCCGTGTATTATGAAATATTTATTACTTTAATCTTTCTTGTTTGCTTTTTTGAAGCGTAAAGTGCCTTGGAGTGGTTAAATAAATATTGATACTATCCAATGAAGCAATGAAAGTATATTTTGCCTCTTGTAACTTCCTCATAGCCATGACTTAGGTTCAGTTGCTTTTTTTGGGCCAGTCACAATTCTGTTTCCATAGATTCATATCTAGCTAAAAGCTACTCTGTTGTGATGCAATTATTGATTTAAAGTTGATACACCTGCCATTTGTAAATCCAAACTGATCCCCAGGCTGCTATGAATGCCTGCTGAACGGAATCACATTAATGGGATTCGAACATCCATGGAAATGTGAATTTCAATTAAGGAACAATTTTCCTTCTATCTGGGATATCTACTACTGGCTTGGGGGACTCAGAGAATTGTTTGGCAAATGTAAATTAATTCCTGCTAAACAATTATTTTCTACTCGCAATTTTTCTCTCGATTTTCTCCCATCTCGATGAGTTTGATCTGTAAAGTTGTAGGAATTCTGTCAACATTGGCCAGGGGCACTTGGCCAAAGGAGTAGCAATTCTGTCCTCAGAATTTTTCTGATTTCAGAATTGAAATGAAATAGTGTAGGCTGTGGTCAGCGCTTCAGGTCCCACTTGAGTGTTATGATTTTAATGCTTAATGACAGCCGATAGCCGTTCAAAACCTGCGAATAAGGGAATGAAGATATGAAAAGAGCTCTCAGCTATTGGTCGATAGCAGAGGAGGTCATGCTTCCTCTTCAGTTTTGCATGAAAATATAAAAATCTCTCCACCCTCTTCTTCAAGCAAACAAAAATGAATGGTTCACTTCATGCTAGATATAGATGTTAAACAGAGTGGGCAAGTCATCGTGCTCCGAAGCATGTAGAGGTGAGAGACCTAAGATTTGATCTCGTCCCGGCTACCAATACCAACTGGAACCACTCATAAAAAAAAGAGAATCCTGGCTCCAAATTTCCATTCTCCATAGATGGTCTGGGAGGACACCATGATTGATAGTAACAAAAAAACAAGCAATCAAAGAGGACCGAGACAGTAACACCTCACCCATCCTGCCACCACCACAGGTCATTGACAAGCATGATTAATACTATCTTAGTATGAATTGTGACCAACTGTTAAGCTGAGAGAATATACCAGTCCAGTATCTGATTGTTTGTAATATAAACAACCTCCTACACTCAACCCAGGGGTGAAATCCTACAGGTTCTGACAGGTTCTGGAGAACCGGTAGCGGAAATTTTGAATAGTTTGGTGAACCATCAAATACCACCTCTGGCTGGCCCCAGAGTGGGGTGGGAATGGAGATTTGGCAGTATCCTTCGCCTGCCACGCCCACCAAGCCACGCCCACAGAACCGGTAGTAAAAAAAAATAGATTTCACCACTGGATGTATGTACATATAAATCAAGTGTTTCAGATGGATTCAGTTTAAATTGGTGTTCCAAAACTGTAGATGACCAATAGAGGATAGCAAAGAGATACAGATTCTGGCTCCTTACTGTCAATCATCTCATATTCACCTGGATTTTACACTCAATATATACAGTATAATAGGTGTGATTTGGAAGATCCTTTAACTATGGCTTGAAGGGCTGGTAAGACTGATCACATTAACCTATAATTCTTCTCACGAATGAATGACCCAGCCTCCTATTGCAATGAACAAAGACGTACATTCAATTTTTCAGCTACTAAGATTGTTGGCGGAGCAGGTACAAAAACAGCCAGGAAAATAATTGAAACCTGGGAAATAAGCCCCTTGTAAGTCAACAGGAGGGCTGATTTATCACCAGCTTATCAGGTACTTATAACCCGAGGACTTGGAAGCACAAGGCAACCACAGCCAATTGTCATCAATCATCACATCAATCAACCAATAGGAAGGCACCACATAAATATGACATGTAGAATAGCCCAAAAGAGCACATTCTGGTGGGAGAGAGAAGATGGGTTCCAGCACGAGTCCAAAAGCTCAGAAGAGCTGAACTTCTGGTCCCAGTAATGGACCCAGATTAGGTCTTTCTTCTCGTATTCAACCCTTCCCTTTCTTTTCATTCCCGAATTGCAGCATGAATTAGAATTCCCGAATTGCAGCGTGAATTAGAATCCACACATTCTCCGAGGCAAAAATCGGGCAGCGAAAATTAAGAAGGTCGTTTGAATCCGCCGAAGAGTTCGGTAATTCAGCCTTTTCTTAAAGTAGGTCACGCTAGAGAAAGAGACGGAGAAAATAATGGTTTTGCCCCCAGAGAACCCGTGGTGTTCTTAGCATCCCTAATAGTACTTTTGGACGATCAAGGTCTATCAAGGACAATGAGTCTCAAGATGTTTCCTCCAGACTGCGGAGAACCTTCCTCCAAATAGCAGATCAGAGTTGCAAAGGAACAATATGAGCAGAAGAACGTGCGAGAAATAAAATGCTGCTCTAAGATTGGGTATTTGCCTGATCCGACACAGCTGTTTTTATGACGAACCATCACTCTATAAGAGCTCTTCAGGGGGAAAGAGAGAAATTGGTAATAGGCCTTCTCCAATCAATAGAAAAGCACCATCCTAGGATAATAAAAATAGAGCAAACCGCTACCGTGTTTCCCTGAAAATAAGACCCTGACTTATAATTTTTTGAACCCTGAAATAAATGCTTGGCCTTATTTTCGGGGAGATCTTATTATTTTGGGGCGTGTGGAGCAAGACGGGAGTCCTCTTGCTGTCTTACCTGATGTCCAGCTCTCTAACCCTAACCAGAGGAAATGGTGGGGATTGGCTGTGCATGCGTATAAATATTTTCAGGGGGGTGATTTTAGAGCATTCACTCAAAAGCCCAATTGTGCTTGTTATCAGGGGATGTCTTATTTTCGGAAAAAACAGGGTATCTATCTATCTATATATATCTATTTATATATATATATATATATTTCTATACCTCTATATA
>JANHFK010001694.1:73944-89107 GCA_036250565.1 Sibynophis collaris
ACCAACTATCTCTTGTGCTTCTGTATAAATTGCTTCACCTGCCTAATTCTGCTTGAACCTCTAAGCTAGTGCTTATGCTGCCTCATGGGCTTTTATCAAGTAAAACCACTTTCAGGCATATTGTTGAAGTAATTATTTAGAAATCATATTGTGTGGTGGTTCAGTTTCAGTTGAGTGCTTCAGTGTTACATTTCTTTTTCTGGGTTGGTAACTTTTAATTGTTCAGATGTAACCCACATCACCCATACATTCTTTCATGTAAGGACAGATTTGTGTTTAGAATACGTAGATAGCAACTGTTAAAGACATCACTATACTGTAATATCGTAAACAAAGCAAATGTGAGAAATATAGGGCCATTTTACATTAGTTGCTTTTCTCAAGGGCATCCAGATATAGAGCACATTATACTTATCTATATGGGAGGTGATTGAAACATAATTTATTGTAGCCAAATTTATATTTTCTTGCAAAAGTAAAATGGAACACTGAGTGTAAAAAAAAAATATCTCAAAAGTGAATGTAACATTTCAGGGGCAGTACCACAGTTAATATTAAAATAAACTTTTTTCCTTATTTTTCAAGATTTAAATTACCTAATTCTTAAGAGTGTTAATAATCTACAGTTTATACTGGATAAATATCCAAATAATATACTGCATTACCTACATGTTATGATAAAATAAAAAATATTTTTTAAAATAAAAATTAAATGATACATAAGACATATTTCAAAACTAAGAGTTTTTTATTTGTCTGACTTTATGTCTTTTCTTCTTTTCTGGAGGTCAGGTTGCCAAACTTTACCGTGACTCCAGCCTAGGAAACGTTGTGAATATTATAGTAACTCGTTTAATTGTCCTCACAGAAGATCAGGTAAGCAAGTTCAAAAGTCTAAGTAATACAAATTAAATGTAATAAAATATGCTTAAATATTGTTTGGAAAAAATGTTTAATGGTAAACATTTACCATTACCAAGAGTCATCTGCATTATTATTTTGAATTTGGAGAGATTAGGAAAGTATTATTTAAATAACTGAATATTAGTTCAATTGAATATCATGAAAATAACATAAGTGGAAGATTGGAGTTCTAAAATGTTGTCATAACTTGTTCTTTGGTCTTGAATTTTGATGCTGTAAAAACCTAAATAGCACTTTCCTCTGCATAACAGTACTTCCTGTAAGGGAGGAAAAGATAAATATTGGACTAACTCTATAATCCTTACTTTTGGCAAAATCAATTTGAAGTTTGAAATTAAATCTTTAAGATGCATGCACAAAACATACTGTAGGGCAGATTTAACAGAGATAAAAATTGGCAAGAAGAAATTATTCCTAGAAATCACTGCTTCTAATTACAGATCATATTTAGACTTCAGAAGTCTTAACCGCTGACCCTAGTAACTTGTTTGGAACATTTCTGGTATGCATGTTGTATTGCAGCCAAACTTGGAGATAAATCACCATGCAGACAAGTCCCTTGATAGCTTCTGTAAGTGGCAGAAATCCATTCTCTCTCACCAAAGTGATGGAAACACCATTCCAGAAAATGGAATTGCCCACCATGATAATGCAGTCCTTATTACTAGGTATGATTCACTGATTTTTTTTCTCCTTTCTCATTTATTTGTGCTTTTAAAAAATACTAAAGTATAAGTATTTGTAGTAATCACATCAAGATGAAAATATTGCTTATATTGACATAATAATACAATATTCAATAATCGATTTTACATTTCTGTCAGTAATAGATAAAGCATAAAGCCTACTGCATATGAAATGAAATAATGTAATTGTATGTATAAATGGTTTTTAAAGTATTTTAGACTTTTTATTTTAGAACAAATCAAGACCAGGATCCTAATAAGTTGCAATTCTGAAAGATGTGCATTCTTCTATCTTTTTTGTAATTTGGATTTTTGGGATCATCTTATAGATATATCTGACAAACAAGTTTTAGATCATGAGATATATCATTGGAAGATAGCTTTTACTTTGTATACATGGCTTATGGCTGACTGCTAAGGGAAATAAGACCTTCGTCTTTAGTTGTTGAACTTCAAGATAACTTTTTAATTTATTGATCATGTTTTTATCACAGAGTTCAGGCACACGTAAATAGGAATTGTACTATGCTGACCTCACAGTTGTTTTATGAGTAGGTCAAAAGAAAATTACTTGCCTCAAATAGTTCAATCAGCTTCTGGGATTCATACCCGGCTCTTTTTGCATTACCTTACATCTGTTAAGACAATGCAGTGTGGTTGAAAATATACAGGTGGCTGACAGATGGCAGCAAAATGTTAAAAAATTTTGTTGCTCTTTGCTGCCACCAGCGGCAAAATATCTGATATTTGCAGTTCTGGTTGTCCTTCTGTGATGGCAAGTCTATGGCACGTGTGCCAGAAGTGGCATGCAGAGCCATCTCTCTCGACATGCTAGCCATTGCCCATTGCTTTTCCAGGTTCCAGAGCGCACATCTGCGCTGCCTAGCTGGTCTTTGTGCATGCAGAAGCACTGGAAACCGGAAGAGTATGCGCACCAGGAAGCTGAGCTTCTGGTTTCCGGCGCACGTCAGCTGGTCTTTGCTTGTGCATGTGTGCCAGAAACCGGAAGACCAGGTGACTGGCACGCATGCGCACGCTAGAAACTGGAAAGTTAGCTTCCAAGCGTGCATATGTGTGCCGGGGAACTGCTCTTCCAGTTTCCAGCGCTCTCACGCATGCGCACCAGGGAGCTCCTCTTCCGGTTTCCAGCACTCCCCTGACAAGATAAATCCAAAGTTTCAAGTTTTGCTTACTGCAAAATATCTCATATACTGTTCCAATATACTCTAATAGTTTCAATTCTCAATATATTTTTAAACAGAAATTCATAGAAGTGAATAAAGTTGAATTATATAAGATGTGTATATGTGTGTGTTTGTGTGTGTGTAGAGAGAGAGTTATTTTTGTGGACGTCTTTCAAGAACCAGTTTAATCTAATGGTTAAGACACCAGGCTACAAACCAGGACACTATGAATTCTAGTCCTGCCTTAGGCATGAAAGCCAACTGGGTAACTTTGTACCAGTCACTCTCTCTTTCTCAGCCTATAACATCAAGCTTGGGCAACAAGCTAGTGTGTCAATTCCTGTCAAAATGCAGGTCCTGCAGTTGCAGAAAAATGCTAGGAAGAAAAAAAAGTGAACTTCTTTTCTTTTTAATATAAACACAACACACAGACAAACATACACCACATAATATTTTTTTTAAGTTGTCACTTTGCTAATTTAAGAACTGAAGATTCAAACTGGCCATTGGTTCAAAATTTAACATTATATGAATAACATTGCACAAACTTTAAACTGACATGCTTTTCCACTCAGCTGGCAGAGTTGCAAGGTGCAGATTAGAAACATGTGGCTCCTGTTATATAAAAACTATAGTTTATCATTACATTTTAAAAAATAATGGTTGGTGTAAACTTTGTTTTAATAAGAGCATATATCATAATTTGATTATGGTTTTTCAACAAATCGTAGTCTAAATTAATTACAGGCATACAAATAAATTGAAGATAATGTTGTTTAGGAAACAAATGCTTCCTATCTCCTTTCTGCTAGACTTTAAGGGAAGGGAAACTGAAGGAGTGTTGTTTTGTGATTTAGGAAATAAACAGGCATATTTGACGTTTATATTCAAGCATATGGGGATTCTGTAGCTACACATTTAACTATTTTCTTGTGAAAAAGCATTATTCATTTTATTGTGTTGTTCAGAAATTCAAAGTGGTGGAATATATTCACATCCAACAGAACATATTTTGATGGCATTACAATTAGAGTACAAAATTTTCCATGCTTAATCTCGTAAAACATAGGTACTTTCTGTCTTCAGCAGAAAGCAAGACCAAAACACAGAACTTTTTCTCTTGGTATTCTTCTTGGACTTGGAAGTATATAGCAAGTGAAATCATAAAACCATTGTACATTTTTTACTGCCCACAGGTTTTTTGCCATAATTGAAAGAGAGGCAAAATAATTTTTATTATTATTTCCAATGATAGTGACAGTTCAGATAATCTGCTCCCTTCCAATCCATAATTTTTAAAGAATTTCTACCCAGGACCATATTAAGTGAATTAAACGTTCATTTAGTATGCTCCTTAGCAGAGATTCTTGGAAAGTTATGGATTAGAAGGAAGCAGATTATCTGAATTGTCATTGGGATAATAGTGATTAACAAGTATACAGTGAATTTTAAAAAAAACCAAGGATAGTGGGTTGTCAGATTAATAACAATGAATATGACCAAAAAAATGTGTTCATTCTCACCAATGATGGTCCCAGGTTCAACAACAGAACCAGGTCTTTAAGGATCTGTGAAAGGCCAGCAGATTAGGACAAGTCTGATCTCCAGGGAACAATGTTCCTGAGGGTGAATGCCACAACAGAAAATGTTCTCTTTTTGGGCCTCACTAATGGCATTTTTTAATGGATGGACTAAGAGCAGGCCTCTTCTGGTAGATCTAGCACAGTGGTGTCAAACTCGATTTTATTGAGGCCGCATTCGGGTTGTGTTTGACATCAGGGGGCTGTGGTGGCTGTGGCTGTGGTGGGCGTAGCCAGCTTGTGTCAGGATGCCAGTGGTGGCCCGAGCACTCTGTCAGCCAAAAGCTCCATTTTCGCTGGCAGAGGTTTGCAGAGGCTGTCGCAGCTCCATTTTCACTGGCACAGGCATCGTGGTTCGGTCCTTTGCAGTTCCCAGGGCAGCCCTGCAGGCCAGATCTAAGCACCCCCCTGACTGGATCCGCCCACAGGCCTTGAGTTTGACACCCCTGATCTAACAGAATGGGTAGATACAACTGGGGAAATATGGTCCTGTATGATTTTATGAATAAGAATTTCTTGTTGGAGAAAAAGGATAAGTATATTGCATTTAATGACATCCATCAAATGAGCTGCTCACAAAACTAATATCATAAGCCACGTCTTTTTTGAAATATGGATCAAAGTTAAATGGTGTTTCACTATACTATACAATTTAATGTAATCTATAATTTTTATGTGTCTAAATGTCATTGAATTCTTCAGCAAAACTGATCAAATATTTTATAAAACAGGTACAGTGGTAGGTTGATACTTGTTAATTAGTTTTAGGAAGTGTGATGCGTACCAAAAACAATAAGTACCAAACAAAATTTTCCCATAAGGAATAATGTAGTGAATCACAAGGCAGTAAGGCAGTTGACGCCAACAACTTCTAGCTTGTGCATTGAGAACCAAACAAACAATGAGTACCAGCACAAAATGCTTGTGTCAAAATGCATTGAGTACCAAATTAGATGAGTTTCAAAGCAGTTGAGTACCAAGATATATAAGAAATATAAAATGCAATGCTTTTTAAAGGATTTTTCCCCATGCTGCTTTGGTCTCACACAGAAAGAAAAAACAAACGTTTCTATGTCCACCCATCTCTACTCCCCAGAATAGTTCTATCTTAATTTAACAACCACCCATTACATCTCATGAACTATATCCTATAATTCATGGGCTGTTAAGAT
The DNA here is from genome assembly GCA_036250565.1 of Sibynophis collaris. NCBI lineage: Eukaryota > Metazoa > Chordata > Lepidosauria > Squamata > Sibynophiidae > Sibynophis > Sibynophis collaris. The sequence continues at coordinate 79,491 of JANHFK010001694.1, forward strand.
TTTAAAGCTTTCTAGTACTGCTATAAATTTCCATATATTCTGCAGCAATGACAAGTCTTAGCACTAAGGAATCATAATAAATGAAACTTATTTGAAAATCCAGCAGCTTTAGCACTTACAATTAAGATTCTGTATTTTGATTGGATAAATGGGTCTGATTTTGGCACTGAGAAAAATCTACCAAAATAAATTAAGTTAACACAGACATATCTTGGCTCTTTTTCAAACATAGAAATATTATTTTAATTTTTAACATTTGAAATCATTTCTTTAAAATAGACCTATTCTCAGTTTTAGAGTGAATAAACAATCAATACAAGTACATTTTTTGTCCTGAATTAAATATAAGTTGTTCCAATGGTTCTTTGAAGACTAGCATGCACTGATTCTATACACATGACATTGTAGCAAACAATGATAACACCAAAAAATGATATGCATGCTAGGATATCATGACATAAATACTGCCATTATGAACTTGTATATTGCTTGTGTGAGAAAGAGTGTCAATAGGCATTTTAACCATTATTTTTATTTTTACTATATCCACTCTACCATATCCATATGTCAAACAGCTTCCAGTGAATTATTCCTGAATAATATACTCCAAACAAATACATTGCTTCTTATGTATTTATAGAAGTAGTAAGAATTCAAAACTAAATCCTGATTCTTTCACTTCTCATTGTGAGACTATAAAAGTAAGGAGGGTTTTAATCTGGTCTAATTACTACCTACCACACAGTTCTTACAATTACAAAGAACATTATATAAACAAATTAAACTGTTTTATTTTCTTACCAAAAACAACAACAACAATTAAGCTTTTTGCATCCTGATTTTCCTGAGCATATAGATATGCACAGAATCATAGCACTGAAGCTTGGAAAGTAGCAAGCAACAGCAACACATTCAGTTCAGCATGACCCAAGAGCAATGAAGGAAAATGAAAAATATACTTCTCTATAAAAGTATAAATCATCTAGAAAATTAACATGCTTTTTGCATTTGTTATTTGAAAACATACAGAATAAATAATATCTGTAATTGTATCGATTGCACAGTGCATGTAGTTGTACATTTGTAACCTCTTTCAAAAGAAGGAAGAACATATGATAGCCAACAAGATGGCTATCATTTATCTTTACCTCCTATCTTATCCACTTTCATCTGATGATAGTACTGATGGAATCTGTTCTCACTGATTTATTAGTTAACTGATTTGAAGGAATTTAAAACGAAGATAGGATCATTGTGTTTGATAGATTGTAGCCAACTTCCCAGTGATGCCATCCTTCTCCCCAATGCCTTATTCAGTCTAGTAAGATGGGAGTGTTCACCTGGGTCAAGGGGACTATATATTTTTTTTACATGTCTAGTTTCGACACTAAAAATACCCTTGTCATACTGCAGGATAATGTTTGCCTGAAGAAAATCAGGGGGAATGCATCATGTTGATTTTCTTGGTGGTTTCATTGACTTTCAATACCATTGACTATGCCATCCTGGTGGAGAAATTATCTGAGCTAAGTATGGGTGGAACACCTTTGTTTGGTTCTGCTCGTTCATGCCTGGACAAATGTTGACAGAAGGTTTCTGCTCAAGTCTAAGGTGTTTACAATATGGGGTTCTTTTATGTCCCAATGGTTAACATTTACATGAAACTGCTAAGTGAGGTCTTTTGGAGATTTGAACTGAAGATCATCAGTGAGCTGATGACAACATCTCAATTTCTCCTTTTTGTCATAAGTGGAAATACTGAATCAGAACATGGTCATACTAATGGACTGATGATGGCCAACAAACTGTCATTTAATCAGGACAAGATAAGAGGTGCTTTTAGTGGATGATTCAATGTGGGTAGTGTTCAATTTTCTTTTGTTTTTGGAAATGGATACAGTTTCCTCTAAAGAATTAAGTTTGCAGCTTTGGAACAGTCTAAATTCATCTTTGTCAATAGAAGCATCAGTGTCCTCTGTAATATTAAGCACCTTTAATCAGTTTAGGTTGACAAATCTACCAGTTATAGTCCTAACTAGATCATCTTGTTACAGTAATACATGCCATGGTTACTTCTTGAGTTATATGTGTGACTGTGCTTGAGAAAGGTTTGGAAAGTATAAAATGACAGTATTGACTGGAACATGACATTATGAACTGCCAGTCTTCCTTGGTTCTTGATTTGTATCTTATCTCAGTTCAAGTTGGCATTTGTCTATAAAGCCTTTTATAGCATGGGACAGTACTTGGGTCTTTTCAGTGGGAGGTTCTTTTTGGAAGGGGGGGGGAGAATGTCCTTCCAGGAAGGGAGAAGTCTGATAACAATTGTGTTGGTTTTTTGTTTTTGATACTAGGTAAACATGCTTTTATTTTATTTATATGATTTATTTTAAATAAGGTATTATTTAATATGGCTCTGCTTTAGATAATACATACATTAAAAAGAAAGCAAAATGTGAAATAGTAAGATAAGATTAGCACTCAGTATTCTAGAATATTTAGGAAGGAACAGGTTTAATAGATTTAGAATAATGATTGTTTTTCTTGTTGAAATACTAATATTTTGAAGACATATGGCTATAACTTTCTAACAAAATGATAAGTTGTTTTTTAAGGCCAGAAATTACAAAGGTCCACTTTACCTCTTTTTCTTCCTGGAAGGTCTCTCTATGGCTTGAGACCAGAGGCTATGAACATACTGCAGCTTGTAGTTTATACAAGATTGTAGGGCTGCCACTCCAGCTGGCTGCACATAATTACAGTGATTGCAGTCTGACAACTGGAGTTTCACTACAGAAATGTGATCAATATTTAAAAACAGCACTGCTAAGAGGGATCTCTTATAAATATATCTATTTTCATTCTTTACAGATATGACATCTGCACATATAAAAACAAGCCTTGTGGAACTCTGGGTAAGGTTCATAGTGTAAGCTAAATGAGTATTTATTCTTTAAATGTTTCTAAAAATAAGATTGCTTCCCTATATTTATCTGTTTACATAAGCATAGATTTCAAAATATATTTTACTTTCAAAAGGGAATTTTTAAATTTTATTATTTGTTATTTTCAATAGCTGGATTACTCAACAATATTTCTCAACCTCAGCAACTTTAAGATCAGCAGACATCTGCTTTCAGAATTCCCCAGCCTGCAGTAGTTGAGAAACACTCGTTTAGAAGTAATCAAAGCAACATTAAGGAGAAAGGAAACTTATAATGCTTTCTTCATCATGAAGATTAGTTTGATACATTTCACATAATACAAAATGGACCTTTAGGAAAGACAGTCAGAAATCAAAATGTACATTGTAAAATTGTTATGTTTTAGAAAATATGAACAGCTGATGATTGCTATTGTTGTCAAAGCTTCCCTAACTTGCTAGCATTCATAAAGTATTCAGAAAACTTGCCTGCATTGTATATTTAAGTCACTTTGCTCTGCTTTTAAATTATAATTTGCCACCCCTAATGACTGAATGATCCTGAAATTTCACTATTGTTTATATTCAAGTATATGTGGGCAGGATAAAATAATCTGTTCCTGGACAGATTTTTGTCCCTCTCCCCCATTTCCTTACTTGTCATGTCATGTCATGGTAAAATACATGGGCCAGGTGGTGTGATCTGAATTTGAACTCTACATTCAAACCTAAAATCTTTGTCCAGAATTTTCTAAGAGCCACTTAAATACATATGAAAAACCAATTCCTTCCTGTATATGGAAAAGAGTTCACAAATTCAATCTCTGCAGGATTTCACTATTTTCAGAGAGCTGCGTTATTGTTATCATCTTCTGTTAAATATCCTGAAAGCTGAGTGCAGGAGTTACAGTACATTCTTTCCCAGTTGATGATTAGGACATGAGTCCTCCACATTCACAAAATTGTCATCCCTTCTCCTTGTCATTTGGAGCATGGGGAAACTAGTTTGCAAGTGAGAGGAATTCCCATACTGAAACTGGGTAGAAAAATGAAGAGGAGTCTACAGACTTAAATAAAAAGAGTGGGACCGTAGTAGCAATTCTCCAAAGTCAGCAGAAAGAAGGTAATATTCTGCCACATGAAAACATACATGTTCCTTTGATTATCTCTCAAGTTGGCACTGGAATATTATTTTATTGATGACTTCATGCTGTGTTCCATAGGCACTTGTCTTCCTATTTCATCCTGATGTAAGAATTCTATATTAAACCCCATTGTGATGAACCAGAAGATAAATTAAACTGTACTTCATTCACAGCTGCCAGGATTAATTCTTCATTTATTTCATCATTTACCATTATTTAAACCATCTATTAAGAGATTTAAAGGATAACTATAAAATGTATACAACATTAAATAAACAAACTGCTCAGCATCACACTTTTACTATTCTGTTTTCTTTGCACTGATAAGAGAGAGGGCAGGGCTTTATGTATGCATATATTGTTAATGCTAGCTAATATGAGGTACTTTGGCATATGAAAGATGAGAGAAGAAGATCTTCTACCAGTTCCTATTACTAATACTAACTAGCCAGATATTTCAAGAATTGGATTTCAAGAACCATGCATGTATGTATCTTTTGGCAGTAGCATTCACTATATCAGCTTTTGTTCATTTAATATTCTATTTTGTTATCACAAGTAGTAGCTGTTCATGCACACATTTATAATTATATTATATTATTTTCTTGTAAAATATTGTAGAGTGTAAACTTATACAGATAAATAGATACTTTATTACTTTATTTGCCAGCAGAAATATTACACAAATCTATAGAGAAATCCTATTGAATTTAACAGGATTTAGCTAAATACAGGTCATTGTTATTACTGACTAATACTTAACAGAATATGTGTGAATATTCCAGTTCTCAGTGCGCAATTCACTTATTTTGTATTATATTTGCTTTACATTTCATAATGCTACATTATTTCTGCTAATGCAGATTTCTTTACTTATTTTAAGGGCGGCTTATAATTCATTGCAATCCATTAAGACATTGAATATGTTACATAATACTGCTGTATAGCCAAGTTGCCTCATTTTATGTTTGCATCCAATATTTATGATATAAGATTTACATTTTCTCATGCTATTGAATTTTATACTGTTATCTTGATCCAAAATTGTTTACTGAATTTTGATTCCTTCTATTCTATTGGCCATGTTATCTAGTTTTAATGAGCAATCTGTCTATTATTTTATCCAGGTCACTTATAAAATCTTGACTTGGACAATACAGTACAAGCAAGGCAAGAATTAATTGGCTATTCCTTTATCAGCACAGTTTGTTTTCCATTCAATAGCAGGTAAAGAGAAAGTTTCTATTACTGAACTTCTGGCTGGATAGCCTTTAGTGTACTACAACAATAACATCTGGTTTTCAGTCCTAAATTTATCCAATTCTTTTTTATTATATATAATTTTAATCCTAAACAGATGAGAATGTAACTGAGTTGATGAATGTCAGTATTTTGTCTGTCACATCATGAATATATGCTTTTGGAATTCCAACAGCTTTTGAAATAGGGAGTTTAAATGTTTTGTATGTTTTGCACCAGTATATGCCTTCCTCTTGAGTTGCTGCTAAATCATTCCTATTCATTTGAATCTAAGTATCTTCCTGTCCTGTTTCTCCCCTAAAAATAGGACTGATGATTATTTTTAATTTCAGAGACACGGATGTCTCCCCTTGTTTGTGTGTGAAATATTTCTACTTCATTCTTCTTCTTTGTCTTATTTATCTTTCTGGCAAACTACTAAGGTTTAGTGGCTCTCATCTAAAAGTGATATATCCCTCCTTCCTGATAATACAAAAGTTCAAAAATGTATCTCAAGCTCTTTATTTTGCAGCCCAGAGGACGTACATGATATCTGTTTTGGAGATCGCTAGGTCTGCTTCCTCAGTGTACTTGTATAGAATCATAGGACTGGAAAAGCGCTTGGTGGTCTTCTAATCCAACTCTCTGCTCAAAGCAGGAATCATCATGCCATCTTGGACCAATGGTTGTCCAATCTTTTCTTGAAAAACTCTAGCGATGGAGCATCCAAAATTTAAGAAAATTTCCACTGCTCAATAGTTTTCACTATTAGGAAATTCCTCCTTATTTCCAAGTTGGAGCTCCCTCTGACAAGCTTCCACACATTGCTTCTTGTCTTACCTTCAGGTCCTATGGAGAATGAATCAATATCCTCATGCATGCAACCCTTCAATTATTGGACAATTGCTAATATATCCCTCATTTTTCTCTTCATTAATCTAAACATACCTAGTTTATTTAGCTATTCCTCATAAGATTTAGCTTCCAGACCTCTTATCTTTGTTGCTGTGGTGGAATCTCCAACTAATCTGGCAATATTCTTGTAACCTAGTTGACTAAGCTACTGTTGAGAGTCTTCATGAGTGGTTTTGTTTGCTTTTGTCTTACAGTTTGCTCTTCTCTACAGTCTTTCTGAGGCCTTTTTGGTATCCACCAGAACTGGATGCAGTATTCCACATGCAGCTACAATAGTGCAGTACAGGGTGGTGCTATCAGTTCCCTTGATCTCCCTGTTGATGCAGTATAGGACTGCATTGAAGATGCAGAATATTGATGCATTGAACTCTACATCTTCCCTGCCTAATTTCTACATATAACTCAATTGCTCAAACCAAGAATCAAAAAACTTTTCACACAGCTTTTCTGCTCTAATTATATCTGCCAGCTCTGATGACATTTCCCACATGCCTTTATAGTAATAAGTTAAATCAGTAGACATAGAGCACTTCCTCCATACTCCAGCAGTCTTTAGTAGAACCCAAACTCTTAGTATAGTTTTTAAAAAGTACATAATGAAGTTTTTAAAAACCTATTCCATGTATTTTATGGTTTCTGGAGTTTTTATACTATGGAAAACAGTGGGATAGACTGCATAAATGATGAACTGGGAATTACCACCTAGAATTGGAAGCTTTTCCATGGCATTGTACAGGAATTACAGACTCCTAATTGCCAAAGATGTCCCTCTGTGAAAGAAAAGCTACATATTCCAAGAAAAAGAAAACACCATAGTCCCAAGAAAAAAAGTACATAAAGCAAAAAGAGGGAAGAAATAGAATTAAAGTTAAAGTGGCAAAGTTCAGAATTTTGCAGAGCAGCCTGAACAGAGGAAAAAAATTATAGATAGATCTAAGAGGAAAGATAAAACAATAGTCTGAATAAAGTGGTTTAAATCTGATCATTGTTGGATTTGTTGGGGGTTTCTTTTAGCATGATTATAGGAATTATTCCAGTCCTCAGCTATAAATATGAATTGTATTCATTATATTCTAAAAGTGTTAACAATATTATTTGTACTGTATAAGAAAAAGGCATCAATACATACTTTTGTCACAATGGGTAGAATTTAGAAAATGGAATGCTATTGTTATGTTGTTATCTTTAAAATTACGGGAAGGAAAACATGATTGTAACCTTTTTCTATGATAAATTACAGTTGGTTAAAAATAATTTCCATCTACTTTAGCAAAGCTTGTTTTGATTACTTTTATTTTACCCTAGTCTGGAGCCAGTGACAGTTATATAAACTAAACATATACTTGAAGATTAAACATCAGACTATCTTCATTTCTTGTCCATATCTAATTGCCAGGAAGCTAATAGAAATTATCTATACATATAAAATTCTTTAAAACACACAAAATTATATCAGTTACAGATAATAATGCCATACATGCATCCAGTTAACAGCTTTTTACATACTGTAATTATAATCAAGAGAACTAAGGGGTTACAAATGGCTAACAGAGAGGATATATGTATGGTTGAGGTAAAGATATTTTCTAACTTGTTTTATACCAGTTATTTTCAGATTAGGTATTTCCTGGTATTTTATATACCATAGCTTCCGTAACTGAAGCAGATAGGAGAGATAGTGCAGAACATCTGGAGAGACCAGTTGGAATCCTGAATTATAATAATCTGCCTTGAAGGCAGAAAAGGTATAAAGCTAGAGTGAAGCCATGAAATACTTGTGATTTATTCCTATAGAAAAGAGGTATCTAATATTTTTTTTCTTTACAAACACAATTGAGTTCTAAAAGTATTTTTTATAGTACTCTGTAACAATATTTTTGCAGCATACATATAATCCTTAGGGGTGTACATTAATGGTTTTTCCAGATAAGCATACAGTATTCTGAGAAATATATCAGTAAGGCTGCAGCAGATCCATTATCAGTAGTGATAATTGATTAGTCCTGCATTAAAGTATATCATGTACAGTACTCTATATGTAAATGTCTGAAGCTTTTCATTCATTTTAGATTTTTAAGGCACATATTTCATGCTGTAATAAAAGAAAAACATGATAGTGAGTACAAATTAATGTTTCTTTCTCTGCAATTGATGTACTGAGGGTTATTTTTCTCTCATAAAATTTCTCTAGAATATATCACTTGGGGATTTTTGGGTAGCTAAAATGTTACTTGTATGTTTTATGAACCCACTAAACTTAAAACCATTCTTTTTGGAAAAGTAATGTGGACACATTTTGCTTTCTGCAACCTCAAAAATGTTAAAATAAAAATGCTTGCTTAAATTCCCTCTCTTGGCTCAGGTTACTAGGTGGTCCCAAGTTACCAGAAGTAAAATTTATAAATCTAACCCCTAGTCTAGACATTTTCCAGCAATGACTGCAGTTCAAAAAATATTAATGTCTAGCCGGCGAGGTGAAGTTCCCCCCAGTGATTTTGCAAGGGCTAAAAAGTTAACCTTTTGCCAACTGCTGCTTTTAGGCATGGAAGGTTATTAAAAATAATCCAGGCATTTATAACTAAGGCTTTTAAGACTGAAACACGTTGGCATGACCCTTTGTGTCTCCTTTTGTTTGTTCAGGCTTGGCCTCTGTTGCTGGAATGTGTGAGCCTGAAAGGAGCTGTAGTATTAATGAAGACATTGGCCTTGGCTCTGCTTTTACCATAGCCCATGAGATTGGTCACAAGTGCGTATATTTTTAAACTTTTAATACATTTAGTTTAATTATCTTAATTTGCCCTCTTATATTGGATGCCTTTCCTGTATCCTGATTATTTTTGTTGTTGTTTGATTTCATCAATCATATGATCTTGAAACAGTTATTACTGCAGCACATATATATTATTGATGTGAAATTACTTCTAGTTGCGTTGGTTTAGCATAAAATCACTGTTACAGTGTATTGCTATAATAGCAGAAAGTAAACTATATAAGCATGGAGTAATACTATGCAACCATTGTACAACTATGCTGTAACAACAGTACAGTTCAGTATATATGTTTTGAGACTGAACTCAAAAATTGTTGCTTACCTTTTCATTTCAGAATCAGATTATATAGTACTGCTTATAACACAGTGTTTCAATTGGAAACACATTGAAAACTGCTTTAATCATGTTTAATTCACATGATTTAATCACATTATTTTTAATTATTTTCACTGTTGGTCCTCACTATTGCAATACCAGGATCTCCTAAAATGAATGAAAGTTAACAATAGACCACTTATAATAAAATTTAATCTAAATATTATGGGAGTTTTTGAACTTTGATGCCCTCTATTTATTGCATACATGTGCAGTCAAAATGAACAAAGTTTTGACAGTACTCACCCT